>JBCFXI010000224.1:0-230526 GCA_038496175.1 Ampulex compressa | reverse complement strand
TATATATCTGGAAAAAAATGAAAAAATATATATATATATATTAGACTTTTAAAGCGGAAGGCGGATGTTGGCGCGATTAAAGTTGCGTAAAGAGAATGTGTGACGGAGGGTTACACACCCACGCCCCCTTTTTTCCACTCATACCCGACCTACCACACACCCACGCCGACACGAACGACACTCGCACACAATCGCGTGCCTGTGATCGCACATCGAAGCAGGTAACGCGCAGACAGGCGCGAGCCAAGCGCGAAAAATCAGAGACGGCGCCTCTGTGTTCTTATCGCACTTTTTTTTTTCTCGCTAGACAGCTTGTAGATAAACTCTGCGACATTATAGCATTATTATAAATATCACGGGTGGTAGCGAGTCTTCGTAACTTAACCTACTTACCTTCTCACTATTATTATTCTGGCTATTACGTGCACTATTATTTCTACGGTCACAATGATTATTATTATTATAATATTATTATTAAAGCTATTATTATTATCATTACTATTATTATTATTATTATTATTATCATCGTCATTATTATTATTACTATTACTATTATCATCACTATCCCCATTATTGTTTGTACGAAAGGGACGCCATTATTACGATCGGGGTCGTAATTACCGTCACCATTGGAATTGTCATTATCATCGATTTTAGTTAATTTTAAATCCAACCCGCCCGTTTAATTTCGCGAATAGCAATCTCCACGCCACTTTCCCGCGTCCCGCTCTTCATGATTTCACGGCGATTGCCCGGTTGTTCTCATTGATTGGAGAAAAGAAAAACCCTCGAGTCCCATCCAGCCCACGTTTCTCCCATGCGCCGGCCACGAGCCAGGCGACTGTAGTTATTATGTATTTAGTTTATCGTATTATTATAACGATTATTAAAATTACGCCGGTAGCATATATATGTACGCCAAGCATATATATATGCGTAGTACGTCAAGACACGGACACGTACATACATACATACATACACACACACACACGCGCGCATGGCCACACACACACACGGACACGAACACGACACACTACACGCGTACACACACTTTTTTGCAAGCGGTGAGTCTTAACCTAGTCACGAGTCACTATTTTTTAATTTTAATGATCGATTTATTGATTATTATTTTATTTATTATTTACGACAATAAAAATGAGACATTGAACATGATACGTTTCCTTTGATTATGCCGTTTATTTTTTCATTATCGCGCGCGCCCACCCCTTCCCACCTTTCGGCCACAATCGAACGTACTCGATGAAAGGAAACAATCGTCCCGAAACCCAAAGTTCCAAACACTCTCGACTGCCGACCCGGCCTACCTCTTTTTCGAAGAACGCTGTCCCTCTCCAGGAACGACGAAGCCAACGCCGAGGTCGGACCGCGACCGAATCTGCGATCGATCAGCCCGAATTCCTGATAAAGGAAACTCCGTTCGTTCAGGATTGACGATCAGTTTTGAAATCGAGGCCTGGGAAACGGGCAGGGGCGAAAATCCGCAAAATTTCGATCCTTAGATATTAAACTTTGGCCTAAATTTAGTAGCACCTCCTTCGGCACTGGCCTAAGAATTTTGGTCTAAATGTTTACCGAGAGAGAAAGCGCGCGCGCGAGAGGGAGAGAGAGAGAGAGAGAGGGAGAGAACGAGAGAGAGAGAGAGAGAGAGAGAGAGAGAGAGAGAGAGAAAAAGTGAAAGGTTTGAGAGCATTTGAGACACTGCGGGAAGATGTTTGGGGTAGAATCGTAGTGTGATCGTCGGCGATCGCAGATTTTTTGGCGGTCCGACGCCTCGGTCGACGGCTTGTGATAAAAGGAAACAAAATCATTCTTTGAAAAATGCCCTTTCGTTACGCTTGCGTTCCTAGAGGAAAACATTTTCGGCCATTTTGGGCGTTGATCATAGAGGGAGAGAAACAGGATCGGCGATAGTTTGTCAAGGACATCCCGATGATCGTTATATATTTTTATTACCGTCCTACGAGAAGTACCTCCGAGAACCACTCGATTAATCGGACACCATTTTGCAACTTACAGAATTCCTGCACCTACATGAAATTCGATGTACAGTCGACGGCGCTCGATCCGCGAATGTATGCGATATTGCAAATCCAGGACGAAATTGACTTGCGGTTAAAGATGAAAGCTGCAAAATTTGCGGACTAAATTATCTAGATTTTCAATTCGAATACTTGGCGTTTCAGCGACTTAAGAGTTTTACATTCATCTAGGTATTACTGAGAAAAAAAATGAGCACTTATTTTTCGGTGAACTTAAGTAGCAAGTATTCGACTCGGCAAAGCTCCGTGAGGAACATTGAGGTAAACGCGCAACGCGTTCGCGGATCAAGTGCCTCGAGCTGTACAAGGAGAAGCCCGGAGAATTAACAATGCTTTGCGCTTTCACGTCGATACGCGTCAACATCTTTCAACGATCGCACACTGGTCATCGTTCTTTTCCGATAATCGCACCTTGGTCGTACATTGCTTCGCGGATAAAGATCGGCACTTCAGAAGGAGACGTCGTAGTCAGACCCATGGGGCGCTATTCCAAACCGATAACAACGATCGGATCTACGACGGTCGTTTCGCCCTATTTATTCCGACTGTCCCCCAACGCACGATTGACCGGAATAACAGCTATAACAATAACAAAAGTATCAATTGGAAACCGTAATACAAGCACCACAGATCTCTAAGATATATATATAACAGCAACCGATTATCCTAATAGATGCCAACGATATTAACCACATAAGCATATAATTTTGACATAGTTAACCGAGAAATCCGCGCTTTCTTCCCATCATCGAGATCGCGAGGGATCCTTTACGATCGCTATCGGTCCGTAAATCCGCGCTATCGACCACTCGAGGTCCAATCAATCATCCAAGCCTGCCAGCAGTTGATCGACAACCTCAATCCCGCATTCTTCGATACTAAAAGCCGAATAATTCGCGTTACCGATAAATCAGGCACCGGAGCATCAGAGATCAATAGAAGTTTTGAATCCTGAGTCGTCGCCGAGAGGCCAATAGTACGGCCACGAAAGGTCGTCCGCGAGTACCCTAACGAAGCCGAGAGATAGTCTCTCCGTGATCAAAAGCATCTCCGCATCCATGGAAAGCCTAAAGGGACAAATTCTGCGCGAACCCATGGAAACCACCGAGAAATCCGACGTAGAAGCAACAGGGGTCCACTTTCTTTCTCCGTCGATCGAGTATCGTAACTTCCAGCGCGAAGGACGAGCCGCGGCGGATGTCCTGGTTACGAGATTTGGACAATCGAGAGAATTTAATCGACGCGTCGGGAGGCGAACCGTCGGCAGGATCGCCGCGCTCCCCTCGGATCGAGAACTCTGGGCCCGGCGATCGGGGGATCGAGAGGCTCCCAGGGTGAGATCCGCTCGAGTGGAGGCGGCTAAGCGGAGATATCGGAACCTCGACGACCTCGCGGAGACGACGAGCCTAGAGGCGATAAAGCGACAACCAGCGAATCCTCCACGATCCGAGAGCTCGGGCGAAGGAAGGATCAGAGAACACGCGCAGAGGCTACGGGGGCTTTTGGCCCTCGACGAGTGGCGGCAGAGGAAGAAGGTTGGAAAAGAGGCGTGAGCGAGAATGGGAGATCCCGAGGAGGTTTTTACGAGCGAGGAGGATAGGAAGCGTCGGCGGGAGAGAAGACGAGTATCGAGAGAGTGAGAGAGAGAGAGAAAGAGAGAGAGAGATCCGTGCTCGAGATAGTGGAGCGAAGGGTTGTCGAGGATGCGAGGGTAGGAAAGTCCGCGAGATCCTGGCCGGTCCGGCGCAGAAAAGAGGCGAGCAATGGAACGTCGAATGGATAGTCGATCTACTCGCCGTTATCACGTTCGTGCAGCGGGGCCGAAGCACGGAGAAGGAGTACACGGGACGGGACGAAAGCCAAGAGGAAGAAGCGTGCAATGAGAGAAGGGAAAATAATAAGCATACGTACATACCTAAACGCGTAAGTTTTAAGGACACGTAAGCAGAATTAAGTAATAGTATTTAACGTTAACACTTGCAAGCTATTAATTATTATATAAACGATTAACTAAAGATAAAAAAGCCGAGCGGAGCAGGTCGTATCACGCTGCAGAGGAAGAAGAGGATACCTACTTAAAAAAAAAGTAAACACACACACACACTAATAAACTAATTATTATTATATGATTATATTATTATTATTACGATTATTACTATCGGGTTCGAGATTGTCGTGATAAAGATGAAGCAGGATGGGAGATAAGCGCGAATGGGTGGGAGCGAATGGAATCGACGGAGAGGCAGATAGCGCGTTCGAAGTATGTTCATCGAGAATAATAATTCCTCAAACTATTAGGAGCGTAATTAGGGTATATTTATTATGGCGAAAGCGCGATTACGGAAGTGACGTGGCGCTATGCAAATAAGTAAAATCGATGGGGAGGCGAGATATATCTACGTTTTTTTTTCTCCGTAGACTTTCAATGCGAACCTGAAATATCGCGTCTTTCGGATAACGCGCATGCGCGCGGGCCAAACGGAGATTTAGAAGCGTGAGAGAGTCTGAAGGGGACCGACCGAGTGATCGAGAAGTAGAGAGAGAGAGAGAGAGAGAGCGAGAGCGAGAGCGAGAGAGAGAGAGAGAGAGAGAGAGAGAGAGAGAGAGAGAGAGAGAGAGAGAGAGAGAGAGAGAGAGAGAGAGCGTGAGAGTGAGAGAGAGAGAGAGAGCGTGAGAGAGCGAGAGAGAGAATGGTGAGGGACGAGTGGCAGGGTGATTGGGAAACTATGTTTTTATGCGAGATCGCGTACGTACGCCAAAAGAGGTGAAGGAGAACTAATCGTTGACACCGAGTGAGCAAACTTTCTGTGTGATAATCTCGTAGTACACGTAGCGCGATAAGTCTACAATACGTTTGGTAGGGGATTAAGGTGAGAGCGACTCTTCGAAGTCGGGACGGACGAGCATCGAATCCTCCGACTAAGGATTCCGAGAGGTCTTACGCTTAAGGTTTGAGCTTTCTTTGGAAAATTCACCGGGGCCGCGCGCCCTCGGCTATCGACATATCATCGTGTATATCTTATATCGATTCGTGATACTTGGTTACAGTCGAGTCCAAGGGCCGTCGACTACTCCGGCCTTAGGACCACTACGTAGGGAATACTTTTCTTCCTTTGTTCAGAACGTAGGACCGTTCTCTTTAGAAATAGCTGCGCGTTCGATCTTACGATTCAAGACGAAGATCCGATCGGATACCCCCCGCCAACCTTCCTGCCGGATTTTATTTTACAGTGCGCGCAAGGGACAGTCGATACTCCTGTCCTTCGCGATGACCATTTCGCGCTCTCTACGGTCCAGATTTGTCCCGCCGAGCTCGTCCTCTCATCGACGAACGTTCTACCTCTTCTCTTACTCGGGCACAACCCTGAGAGATCAATGTTCCAAAATCAATTTGCGCGCTGACTTTGGCCAGCCACGGTTTTCCTAATCCATCGGCGAGGTCGAACGATCCCATCATCCTGGAAGCTGGACCATAGAGACTAGATTCTCCCCCAACGGGAAACCTTTTCGTTCTCGGGCCAGCGAACGAGAGGCTGTCGATACTCCAGCTCTCGTCGGCGATTAACCCCGGTGCAGACTTACACACTCTCCTACATCTTCGCGTTGGATCGGCGATCGAACAGATACTGTGATTAGGACGATCGGTTTCTCGAGCTCCATCTCGTTCGAGATCGAAGGATCGCGGAGAAGGAAACCTCTCGGAGTCCGATACGTTGCGAAGGATCCGTGGAAGTCGGGGATTTGGGGGGTGGGGTGGGTTGGGATGGGTAGGGATGGAAGGGATGGGGCTTACAAGGGAGAGAGATGGAGACCGACGAAATTGTGAATGGTGTAGAAGCGTGTAGGGAGCCAAGTGTCCTTGATGCGACCGTCGTTGAAGCCACGAAATCTCGCGATCTCAACAGGTGATTTTTTTTGTTCGGACGAGTAAGGCAGAGGAGAGAAAGGGAGAGAGAGGGAGAGAGCGAGAGAGAGAAAGAGAGAGAGAGAGAGCGAGAAAGTGCGAAAGATAGCGCGAAAGATAGAGAGCGAGAGCGAGAGAAAGAGAGATAGAAAGAGAAAAAGAGAGGGAGAGAGAAAGAGAGAGAGAGAGAGAGTGAGAGAGGGAAAACAGGAGCAGCTGTAGGAGGAGATAATAAGATGGGAAGGGGATGAGAGTCGGGAGGACGAGAAAAAAAGTCACGACTGAGAAGAAATCCATGCGAATTGCGATTTCGGAACTGAGTTCGGAGCCACGGGCGAGAGACGTTCGGCGCAAACCGATCCTAATTGAGAGAGAGAGAGGCAGAGAGAAAGAAGAGAGAGAGAGAGAGAGAGAGAGAGAGATTGAGAGTGAGAGTGAGAGACGGATGCAGCGGACGAGCGTGAGATCGATCGAACGAATGAGGAAAGGGCGAAAGGGGATCGAGTTATCGAGATAGTGACGATGCGTGAGTGAGCTAACAAAAATGGAGGAAAAAAAAGGTGAAAAAATTATACAGAGAGAGCCGACCTCCTTGCCTACCGGGAGGTCCGCATATATGTATTGTAAAAACAAGACTAGTAAATGATAAAATTTAGGAATCGAGATTAAGAGGAGAAATTATTAGGCCAGTTCGTAAGTGTAAGTTATCGAGGAATTTTCTCCCCCCACCCTTTTCGTGCACGATACTTTTGGCAATTCTTTCGCTAGCGAGAATGAGTAAGAGAAAGAGATGTTGGTGCTAGGGATTGTGTGCGGATCGTATGAGGAGAGCTAGGAGAGACCGAGAGACAGGGAGAAACGGGACGGGATTAATGGCCCATTATGGTCCGTCGTCCGACTCAGTAGCGCTCTATCGGAGAGGATACAATCGATTGCAAAGAGGCAGGCGATACACACAAAACACCGAGAATGGCAAGTACCAAAAGTGTCACTATCCATCCAACCCTTCGGCCACCGAGAGTGAAAGCAACGAATGTATAGCGTAGAGGAGTGAATCTTGGCCAAATCCTGCTTGGCGATGAAGCGCGGATTACCCTAATCTCCATTCGATTTTACCCCAAGTCTCGAGAGTATGTTCTTCGCGGCTTTCATTCGACCAGCCACCCGAACCCTGTGATCATTCCCGATGGAGCGGAGACTCCGTCGAGCTTCCCCGTTCTTCTATTCTCCAACGAGCCACTTCCTACTTTCCATCACCCGCAGAGCCGAGGACCTCGTTCCTCTTTGGACTTCCCTCCGAGTAACCTCCCGACGTTAAAATCCTGCCTGGCGAATGAGTCGAGCTGCGAAGCCGAAGAATAAGATGAATGCACGCGTGTACCGAGAGGAGCACACACGAGATGAGAAAATGAGTATACGTAGCGTCTGTATTCCTGGAGTGTATTACTTGCGCATACGTCTCAGCCAGCAGTCGTGTTAGGTTATACGTATTATCGTGTAGGGAATCGTAGGTGTATTAAGGTAAAAAAAAAAATTTATTTACTAACGAAAAAAGCGAAGACGAGCAGTAGCAGCAAGCGACAGAAAACAGTAAATACCTACGTTGATGTGTGAGGATGTGAGCTAGATCGCCGCGTTGAGTCTAATGAAGTCCTCAGAGATATACAACGCAGACCCTCCGGAAAGAGGTGAAAAGGCTCGCGACCGTCGGCACTGTCCGCCAGCCTCGTCGCCACGGATGGGCCAAGGACGAGCCGTCCTCGAAGGCCAACTCGGGAAAACGGCCGCAAGTTTTCCCGACTCGACAATACCGCAAGGAAAACCGTTGTTACGCGCCGCGGGTCTCAGCCCCCGGAGCAGATATTTTTTGCGTCGCCGTTTTGGGAGGAGGCGTGGGCGACGAGGCTGGCGACTTGCTCGGTCTGCTGGAACGTCTTGTAAGATATTGTGGGAATTGTTTTTCTGCGCCCCGCCAGTCCGTTTTCGGTCAAAGTCGGGGCACCATTGACACAAGCAAGTACATTTTAAACCCGGAGCTCTGTCTGTGCTCGCCGATAAACCGAGTTGCCATCGTCGAAGCATGGCGCGGAGGACGATCTCGAAATTGCGGCATCGCCACCGGCGCGACCAATACCTTCAACCAGTTTTCCGTTTCCACGCGAGCGACGCGACCGACGATCGTTGCTCCGGATATATCCCAAGACTGCTCCGACAGGAGGAACCACCGCTTTTCTAAACCCATCGCGAACCATTTGGAGATCGTTCGTGAATACCGGAGGATCCTTCCTCGACGTTCGAATTCCCGAGCGAAAGGAGGATTCGGCAGAGTCGCTCGCCAACCTTACATCGGTTTCCTTTGCAATAGACGCGTAATCCAAGTGCGCGAAACCGAGCGAGACAGAGGCACGATCGCGCGAGACAGAGGTCCGGGCGGACAACCTGCCTACTTTAATGAATGCATTACGATATTTGATGACTATATACCACTTTCGACATGAGACTTCCTTTCGTACGTTTTACCGGCGTTTTTCTGGGTTCGCTTTTGACGTGGAGACACTTCGGTTCGTTGATTACTATCCTCGGTTGCGCACAAGACGACACACAGAGAAACGAAGAGCGAGGGAGCGCGCGGGCGCGCTTCGGGCGTCCCGAGCTGCTCGGCGCTCAGGCCCTCGAGCCTCGCGGACGGCCGCCGGAGCGGCCCGGGCGCTTCCTCGCGGTGAAGAGTGAAAAATTCCGTTTTTTGGCAGACAGCAAAAAAAAGCAGCTCCTAAGAAGCGAGGCAAGCGGCCGGGGGGCCGACGGGACGCGGTTCCACGCCCTGGCGGCTCCTCGGCCGCGACTCGATGGCACACAACGGTGAGTGCTCGGCAAGGCGAAAGTACACCGGTCGCTTAGCAGCACACCCACACACACGCGTACATCCGCACACCCCACAGATCACCGACACGAGCACACACACGCACGCAGACAGGCATACGTACACTGGGACACGGCACGCCGATGTTGATGGGACACGCACATACAGGCACACGTACACGCAGTTTCGGCCAGAATCTAAAAGACACATCAAGGAAAAAAGTACAAGTTTATCACATTGCGCCTTAACGTTAAAATTAAAAGTTGATCAAAAGAGAGGAAAAAAAGCGAAGCGTATTCTTAACCAAAATCGGCCTTAGTATATACTTTTCCAAGGGCGCGTGGAGGACGGGAGACGAGCGACCTTCCCCCCCCCCCCATCCCTCGAGTACCCACACCCCGACGACCACTGTCCTCACCTCCCAACCACCCCCGAACCCCGACCACCCCCATCCCCCAATCCCCCTTTCTAGATTGTATAAATTATATATGTATATACATATTATATTCCGCCGGCGGCGGGAAGTTTCGAAACCTCGCAGCTATCTCAGCAAACCAACCGAACCATCGAAAGAAAAATGGACAAAAAAAAAAAGTAGGAGAAGTAAATGACTTTCTCAATTCCCGCCGCGTCGGGCCGGATGCGAAATTCTGGGGGGTGCGCGTCCACGTCGTCGGGCCTAAGGCGGGGAGAGGCAGGACGAGGGGAGAAGCCGGAGGACGTCACGACGCGGACGCGCAGCCTAAATCCTCGGGCCCCCTTTCACCCCCAGCAGCCCACTCAGCCCCGAAGGAAGGCCGCCCGTCGACGGCTCCACGGCTCGACATGCCCCACGCCCCCCCGCGATATATCCCCCCGTACGAAGAGATGAAACGAAACGATAAATCCATTCGGCGAGAGAGGCAGCCCTTTCTCGCGTAGAGAAGAAAAACACTTCCTGCATGCAGAAAGCGACGAGGCGAGTGGACGGGTCAACAGGAATTGTATCCGATGATGCTCGTCGTTGGGCGAGCGCGAGGCGCGGACGGGAGGGCGGAGGAGGGAGGGTTGAGGAGGCGGATCGGAGGGAGGATGGCCACCGTCCGTGGACTCGTAGTTCCCCCGGGGTCGGGAGGAGGGAAATACGCTAAAACACAGAGAGAAAGGGAGAGAGAGAAAGCGAGGGAGAGAAAGGAAGAGAGAAAGAGAGAGAGCGAGAGAGAGAGAGAGAAAGAGAGAGAGCGAGCGAGAGAAAGAGAGAGAGAGAGAGAGAGAGAGAGAGAGAGAGAAAGAGAGAGAGAGAGGAAGATGAGAAATCGGAGAGTTTCGAAAACTAGTCCGGGCAAGCACGCGCCGAGGAGGGATCGACCACGTATTATCTCGTCGCGTAGATCCGCGGTATTCTTTGTCATCCGTTTAGACGATCGTATCTCCGAGAGACTCAACCACGACGAGACGAGAGAGGGGCGAGGCAGAAGGTCGTGATTCGCGTACGTTCCGCGCCCAGGGAAATTCGGGGCCGACGGCGCGATCGTAGGTAACTCGTGGATACGCGGAAGGATCGTATCGCGATCGACCATTCGGCCCTTTGATCCGGCACGATTCGCGCAAATCGTTCCTCCGCTCGATTTGGCTTTCGCTTCGTTTTCCTTAGACGCGGATAATCGCGCGTCGTGACGGCGCGTTGAACTCTACCGCGGATGGCTCGCTTTCATATTCGTTCTTAAGCTCGTCGGAGCACCTCGACGCACGAGATTTCCAGTGAAATTCGAGAGTGGCACGACGATCGGGAGAAAAAGGTTCCTCGATCGAGTTTCCTTCTTGACGATCGACTCTGGTTAATTCGTAAATCGAGAAAAAAATCTATCCGCCGATCGAGATCGCGCCGTCGTCCGTCGCCGTCAGATTGGGCCAGCTCGTCTCATTAACCCGTTCGTCGGTGCGAACGACCGACGTGACCGTTTCGGCAGCCTTCCGACAGGCGCGTTTAATCACGTCACGGATGCGACTGCTCATCCGCTCAGACTTATTGACATCGACGCGAAGACAATTGGACTCGTTGATTATTGCGTACAAGACGACACGTGGGAATGCGAGGAAGAGTGCACGAGCGTGGCTCGGGCTCGGGGATCGAGACCGCGAGCGCAAAGCTTTGCGCTCTTCCTCGTGGTGGAGAATAAAACGCTCCGTTTCCTTGACAAACACCTTAAAAAAAAAAACAAAAAAAAACGAAAGCGAAGCGACACTGACAACGGACATTGACGCCAAAGGCGCTCGGGCCTTAATTCTTCAAAGCTGTCGCCACGAGGGCCAAGCAGGTCCGAGCCGGGCGACACATTGGATTCGACGGGACGGAACTTGGACAAATTTACGAGGACAAAAATCGGGACGACGCGCGCGATGCCAAGCAGTCCTTAGGAAAATGCGATCAGCCCCGACGAAGCGTAATGCCCCGAAATCATAGGTCGCCAATCGTTGGCCCGCTTACGTACCACCGATTACTTGCCGGATAATTATACAATGGTATAGTTATACAGATAATTATACAATCGTTGCTCGTTCAGCCGATCGCCAATGGTGCGGTTGGAAACGATCGTTTCGAGAGGAAGCGACGACGATGCTCAAAGCCAGGGTGTCGGACGCGAATGCTCCGTCCACCCTGCGTGGAACCAGAATTCTCCTGGATCGTCCAAGAAATTGGGCGTTTCGGGACTTTTGTGGAAGCCGCGGACGGAGCCAGCCGCGCCGAATCGATCGGCACCGATTTTCTTTCCGCCACGACGGAGATGTTCCTCGCTCAAGGGTGGTTCCTTGCTCCCGCGCACTCGGCGAGATACCTGGCGTTGGTATTCCGGTTCTACTCCAGAATCGATCGACTTTGTACCTTTGGGATATTTTATCGTTCACCACGGACACTTAGGGTATTGGTTTATGCGTATGACGTACGTACCGATGGTTTACAGAGGAAGACCGTCGAACCGATCGACGTCCACGTTACTTTACACGCAATGGAGCAGGCTTTTTTAAGACTAACCCGTCGCTTGATCGCACACCGTTCTTTTACCTTGATCCAGTTCGTATGCGGCTTATACAAAGTCTCGCCGGGATAACCGGCGTCAAGCTTCCTTTCCCAGCGCGAGAAACAAACTTCCCCGTGAGCTTGCAGATGGAAATAGTGGGATATAGGGCTTAGTTACGAACCCAAAAGTAACCGTCGCGATACCGTTGTAATTACTGCCAGTGTAAAAGAACAGTAATACCCTAGATTACCAGGATTACATTATAATGGTACACGTAAGATAACGCAAACGTACTGATATTTCCAAAACCCGCGAAGGAGCGAAGGATGCGTCATCGGGACGGCATTACGAATCGAGGCGGCGAATATCGTACTTCCGGCGATCGATCCAGAGTCACGAGCCGAAGATATTGCACGGAGCGCGCGTAACCACGAAGGGAGAATGGAGAAGGAGAAAAGCGGAGCGATAGGGCGAGGGAGAGGGAGAGAGAGAAAGAGAGAAAGAGGGAGTGAGAGAGTGAGGTAGAGGGAGAGGAAGAGAGGAGCCACGTCGAAAAATAGATGGTCGCTGGCCCCGTCTCCTGGGCAGAGCAGACCAACGCGACCGAACGTAACTCGAGGAAATAATGAAAGAGACAGACAAAGCATCGACACAACCGTGTAAGCCAACGGATAAAGTAGAACAATGCCGAAGACGATTGTTCTTCGTTAGACGAATCAAACCTTGCCACTTGCAATTCGTTGAAAACGCGACGCGTTCTAAGCAATTCGCATGACGTAGAGCAGCGAAGAAGAATGAAAGCGGGATATAGAGTGAGAGAGAGAGAGAGAGAGAGAGAGAGAGTGGGAGAGCGTGAGATATCGAGGGAACGTGTGAGAGAGAGAAAGGTGTGAGAGAGAGAAAGAAGAGCGAGGGAGAAAAAGAGAGGGAGCGAAAGGTAGAAGTAGGGCGACAGGGAGCTTAGGGAAAGAAAGGCGGGGAGAAAGGGTAGACCGAGAGAATGAGTGCAACGTAATTAAAAGAAAAGAAATCACTGGAGATCCGCTATTCGACTTTCTGATTTTTCGCAGATTTTCGCGCGGGACAACAGGTGCGTCCCCTCCGAGATCCCACCCCGCCCCCGTAACCACCGCCAAGAGCCACCCTCCACCTCCCGACAACCCTTCCCACAGAAACAAGGTTTGCTTCCAAATCCGTACGCGTTATCGAAACCTAATAAAAAAAAAAACTATAAACTACCTAACAATAATTATTAAACGATAAAAGGGTTAAGAGTATTGATTAATTGAATTATACCTAACGATTAATTAAAAATAATTAATGACTAATACTTAACGATAATACGATTAATGATATATAGTATAAACGGTACGAGACAACCCGGTACATGGCGGCTAACAAACCATCCACCAAGACGAGAAGCGATTCTGCCCGATCGAGCCCGAGGAGCGGTACCGATCGAGTTTCGCTCGAGTTCCCCCCGTCCGAAGCAGATTCGACGGGGACGAACCGCTGATCGCGGTGCTCCCTGGAGTTGCGTTTGGCTGGATTTACTATCGTCCAGGTGGTCGTTTCTTACCCATCATTTATACGCTAGCTTGTAACTTGGAACTTAAGTATAATGAGAAAGACACGAGAAGAACACACACACACAGCATTAATGATACCTAATGATATAATTATATTATTGATATAACTTACGAATATGAACTATCCTAGTGGTATTATATGACGACATAGTTGATTGATCTGTTTAATATTGAATGTCTGTAGATCACGGAGCGTTTGGAACTCTATGCTACCCATTGAGCACCCCGTACAATTCAGCTTGCCTCACCCCGCCCCATACCCCACACTCCAGAAATCCAAAGCTAAAGCTAGAAACAATTTAAACACGATCCAACGTTCGTCGACCGATCAATCCTACCGACCTTCGATTCAATGATTGGATGCTAACATGGAAAGCGATCGAACCTTTCAAATTTATACGTAATAAACGAAGAGAGAAGGAGTCGATGAATATCAAGGAAGATAGATAAATGCCCTCCGTAGTAGCTAATCGAGAAAACTGGAGCTACCTGTAGCACGATGGAGGATCACCGATGCGAGTTTGGAGCATCGCCGATCGCGATGCGATTTTCCATGAAACGACCGCTCAGAGGGTCCCAGCTTTATCGCACACCGGAGTTCAGTTTCAAGATTTATCGCTTCACAGCCCCGCCCATAAGACGGTCCAGGACGCTCAGGTTTTTTGTTCGAAAAAAAAAGACGAGATAACGCAATAGTACAGGGAGAGTCGTCCACGCGACTTTCTTCCATAGCCTTCTGACCCAATACCTTCATGGAGAACGAAGATCGAGCGACGAAGGAACCTTTGTCGCGAGAAGCGATCGAAGCATAACCGTAATTTCGCGTAAACTTTATTGGCAACCGTAAAATTGGCAACTTAAAAAACACACAAAGCAGTCTCGTTAAAATATAACACCTCGACAAATACCTCGACAAATACCTCGACGAGGCACAAAAAATAAAGCGAGACGACCCACGATTTCGGGCAACGAAATTTATATTCACCAATCGACGAAAAATCAACGCCAACCACTATTCGCCGTTTGAACATCCGTTACCGATTTTCGGAGAACGGACAGGTGCGAAAATCCCTCCACGCGCGGTACACGATATCCGTGAGGAAGCGAAGGTCCGATCGAAGTAGAGAAGAAAGCGAGGCCTAGGAAGGAAAATTTCACGAGAAACTCCTGCAAGCCCTCTGGCCCTGTTTTTTAAGCACGCGTACCACGTGACGTCCATCGACAAGAACCACAGAAACGTACAGCCGAAGTCGAGATGCCGCGACGAAACCGCAGTAGCCATCGTCGATAAAGAAACGAGCCGCCATTCGAGACGGCGGACGATTCCAGCAATTCTTCTCGATCGACGTCTCCGACCGTAGGTTCGCCTGATTGTTGAGTTTACGTTTTATAGCGAGTATCTTCTTCGCGCTGGAAGATCGGAGTCGAGCCCTCGAGGCGGTCGTACGATCGATTCGCTCTCCAAGCTCGGCGCCCGTCCTTCCGGCCGCTGATTCTTTGTACATTCCATAGTACGGAGGAAGCCTCGGTTCGAGGCTCCGACGACGATGTGTTTTTTCTTATTGAACGCTGTTTTATTGCTAGTAAGTCTTTTAGCCGCGGTGTCGAGGAGGCCAGCCCCCTTCGCTCATCAAAAAAGGAGCACGGCCGCGTCGCGCACGCCGAGCCCTCGTTGTCCAGGTGATACAATAATTACGTTCCGCTGTTTCCTTCGATCGGTTATTTCGTCTGTTGACTCGTTGAGTACGGAAACGAGAGGCTCGCCCGTCGCGGCTCCAACGCGGCGATCCTTGAGCGAGGAGGGGCGTACGACCGGCACCGATCACCGCTTGGAAAAATCCGCGTACACGGAGAGATCCACCCGGCTGTTGTGTAGATTTTTGCCGTTATCAGAGGGTGAAATGGACAATTGGGGAAAGCAGTATTACCGAATAAATTGGGATCTCTAGGAACCGCGCATATCGCGTGGAGCCGTCGCCGAGGGCGCGCGTTTCGACGCAAGTCGAAGGCGCGCCACCGATTCGAGATCACGCTCGCTTCTCGAATCCGCTGTTCGTTGGGACTTTCGACGATCTCACCCCGTTGGTGATCTCGTTTGAGAATCGAGCCGATAGCGCGACGGTTCCACGATTCTTCGGCCATCGAGCAAAGTTTCCCTCTCCGATGAAATTCTGCCAAGTTCAGAAAACGAAAGAATTACACGCGACACACGCACACACTCTCGATACACACACTACAGACACGCTCGTGTTACACGCAGACTCTAGTCGTTATGAGCCTGGTGCTCGAAGTCCACGTCGGAATGGCCCGTCTCGTCTATTCGACGAGGACTACGTCGACAGCACCCGTTTGTATGCGCACGCCTTTGACAGGATAGAGGCGGGATCTCGCGATCGCCGCGGCCGGTTTTACTTTCGCAATTGCACGGTTCTAGGATCGGCAGGACTGATTTGCGTTTTAGCCAGAGACACGGCAATCGTCGTCGACGCTCCGACAGATTGTTACCGTACACAGAGATATACCCACGCCGGACATGCCGAATTCCGCAGGGTCGCTCGAGCAGAGGCGACCTCGCGCGGAATCCATACGATACAGCTCTCACGATTAAGTTACGCGGTTCGTTTTCCTTTGAAGCTGACGATCCTCGACCAAAAATCGCAGATTTCCACAAAGCTCGATAGACAGGGCCGAAGCTTCGCGCCGTTATTTGGCAAACGACCGGTTATGATTTCCCGAATTCCCAGTGACACGCGATGGCCAGTCCTCGGTAGAATCGCGTGAGCGCGGCCTTACGAGGCGAGACTTCGAGCACAAAACTTCCCCTTGAAGAAGTTGAGTTTGGCCTTGGGCAAAGTCAGGCGAGCGTCGGGCCGGCTCTCAATTTTGAAATAGCCATTTCGACGAAAAGCGAAAAAAGCGAACAGACCCCCAAAACCCGACGCAATAGAAGAAGGCAACCGGATCAAAATAACCGCCACACGAATCAACAGTTTCTCGCGCGGGGTCCGGCCGCGGCTGCCACCAGATATTTCCGCTTAAGAAAGAAAGGTTATCCTTAGGAGCCCTACCCCCGCCCAAACCTCCGAGCCCCAAACTCCGCGCCTCTATCCCGGACCCTCGTTCTCGTCCAACGAGTCCTACGAGCCGAAAACCCCAGAGGATATCCAGATAATTTTATTAGGTGCGGCAGCCCGCTAGTTTTCGGGGGTGCATAATGCCCCCACGGGCCCGCAAAAAAGACGTCAGGCCTGCCGCGGCCACGCCGATACGTGGATTCGGACCCCGCGCCCAATCTCACTCACAGCACACACTGGGCCGACTCGTCCGATAGAATGTGCCTTCAGTGTTGATTTTATACGAAAAAAATACTAAAATTATACAAAGGGGCCCGACATAGACCGAACGCCCACCCAAAGCCTGACTGGTGCTCGCCCGCTGCCCGTTTTTTTCATCCTACGCCGGTTACACTCACGCACGCACACGCACCGAACAGAAACACCGACAGGACCCGGCGAACGACGGCCCGGGGTCGCCTGCATACCGTCCGCGATTTCAAGGAAGATCGAGCAGTACGAGGACGCAGACGGAGTACTAGCCTCGAAATTCGCTCAACTCGCAATAGCCGCTGTACCGGGACCACTTAGTCGAAGGGAAGGAACGTTTTCGCGTCGTCGCTCGGTCGTTGGAGGGTCGTCGGTCGTCGGTCGAGGAGCGCGCCTCGGATGGCGGCTGGCGGCGCGGAAGCGGCGACCCTCGTCTTAGCGCGCCTCGCACGGATGCGAGGCCGCGAGGCTAGCCGTGTCCCACGGGCGCCCGAGTCCTCGCCACGCGCAAGGCCGCTTAATAAGGCACCTCCGAGACCTATGCCGCAACCTATGCCAACGGCGCGATCCGCGCGCATCGCGCGACCAACCTGACGGATGAAATATTGATGCTCGTTTCAGCAGGTGGTGCAGGTCCAGCCGCGTTCCCCGGGGACACGCGCGGCCCGTTCAAAAGGAGCGCTACCCCGGCGCTACGTCGGGGAAGCGCGCGCGCGCGCGCGCACAGAGACAGAGACACGTAGGCATACACACACGCACACGCACGCTCGCGCACTCGACCCCCAGCCATAATCCCCACGAAGATACTTTGGTTCGCGCAAGGAGTTCGGAACGCTGCTATGCACCGATAACACACACGTATATTGATTAAATGCAATTACTATGCGATAAGTATACTTACATAATATATATGTGTACTATGGTCTCTCCCACTTCCCATCAAGGTAACCCCCCGAATGCCGGGGGCCGCTCGCGCGGCCAACGGCGATCCTCGAGCGCGCGTTCCGCCTTCGATCTCCACCGGGACGCCCGCTTCCGGTGGCCCGGCCACCGGCCGATTCCTCGCCAGGGCGGTCCCCCGAGTCGGACTCGAGGTAGGGCACGAGAGCTCCTAACGATCGGTCCCCCGCGCCGCTCCCGCGATCGCCGTCGGCGGCCCGAAAGGCACCCGGCGCCGCCCACACTTTCCGATTCCACCGAACACCCCCATGAGCCCCCAAAAATACAAGCGTAGAATTTAACCGCATTAACTATGAATGACGAGAGCTACGTAAGAGCTAACTAACTAACTACAATTAAACTTACTTAATTATTAACAATTAAACAAGCAGTAAAGCAGTATAAACAGTAAACGCCCAGTAACCATTGAATTGTGTGTCGACAACTACATACTAACTACCTACCGTATATCGAAGTAATAGCCGTATGTAAAAGGAAAGAAAAAAACTTGTATTCTACCAGTTGTATCAGCCAGTCCAGTTCTAATAAGCAAGCGATTAAAAGTAACCCAACGCCCGGTTTTAAACCAATCCGATCCCCGTACCCCCGCCGCCCCTTTGCTGGATTAATCGATTATCCCGTCCCCCGACGATTCACCCCGGTCCGATCATCCATCCATCCATCCATCCATCCCTCCCGACCCGCCCATCCGCGCGGGTCTTTCCTCCATCCTCTCCGATCCTCACCCCCCCCCCCACCCACCCACCCACCTTTCCTACTTCCTTCCTTCCTTCCTTCCTTCCTTCGAACGTCCCTCTTCTCACCCTCCCTCCCCCCATCTTCCGCCAGCCCTCGGGCGCTCCCCCCCCCCCCAACACCGCCATCCCAGGTACCCCCGACTCCGATGATCCTCGTAATAAGTACCACGCAGTATAACCCATCAGTATAAAAAGGAATCCGCCGGATAACATGATATTTACCATTAGTGTTTTTCGTAGACAGACTTATAAAGAAGAAAAAGACTTCGTTTACGATTGTACGCACACGTGTGGGGAGACCATGTAACTTTAGCTCCGCCGCTCATCGAGCCGTCCGCGCAGCCGCGATCGGCGGGTCGGCCGCCTCCAGGACGAGGAGGGAGGGCGCGCCCGACGGCCTCGGGCCTCGAGCGTCCCGACGCCGGTGCCCGGGTCGCCGCGAGCGGCTCCCGTCGGCCGGGAGGCCGCGGCTAGCCGCGAGCGCCCGAACCGAGCGCGAGCGCGGACGCGCGAACGCCCCGAGATAACGACCTGCTGGTATTAGCAGCCAGCGCCCTATTCGAATCCCCCGTAACCAGTGCCCCTCGATATCCTCTCCACCCTCGAGCCACCCACCCGAGAAACACCGACCACCCCTCACACCCACCCCCAACAACCCGCAACCCTCGATTCCCTACGTGTTGTATTATCCGTTATTTTCGATATAATATTATATATAGTATACTAATGATATTTAATGATAATACGACGACGATAAGGTATGGGAGACGTTTGGTCACACACAGAAAATAGGGACACCACACGGATTACCGCCATCCTCACACACGCATTCGACCGACACCAAGACGGATATACACGCGACGCGATACACGCCCGTACGGACATACCCGACAGCCGCCTGGACGATCCTCGCGACGACGCAGACACCGTGACACACGCACACCCACACACCCACACCGGGGGACCACCCCGCGGACATCCGGTTGACACACCCACATCGAGCATACGCCCACGCAGACACAGCTACAGATTACCAGCAGTAATAGACGCAGACGTAACAGGAAATAAAAAAAATGATAACAGAAACACTAGTTGCCGTGCAGTTTGTGAACAAAAAAAAAAAAAGTAATGATAACCACCGACCTACCCGCGGGTCCGCTTCGTTTTTGCCCCGCGAGACTGGGTCGCGCGCCCTCCGGAGAGGATCTCGCGAGAGGCGGGCCTCATGGACGATCCGGACGGATCGGGGGGTGCGATCCTCCCTTCCGGCCGACGAAGCCCTCGATCGTCAGGGGAGAAGCGCGCGGCCCGGGCTCCGCCACGGGGCCGAATAATGCCTCAAGCGTAGCTAAACGTTTTTGTACAGGATTAACGATGATGCATTAACTGGATGTAAAATCTTGAGTTACAGAGCAGCACTATACATACCACACAGATGATGTATATATTTTTACGTTACAGAATATGCCTGCGCTACAGACAGGCGCCATAAGACTGGTTCTCATTTCCCATGACAATGCGTATATACATGCCACATAAACTTAACAAGAAAAAAAAGACCGATATATTGTAATGTAAAACTTAATGATATTTGTATACAATATACCGCCTGGTACCACAACACGGGGGTTCAACAAACACAAAACACGCCATGGTCAACGAGATTGGGGCTGCCCGCTCGCAACACCGTGGACGATCGTCGGCCGTTACCCTGGGATTCGAGAGGCCGATTCGCCCGAGACGAATCAAAAGTCCGCCTCCCGGCGGACCTGGGTTATAGCACTCGCGCGCTCGAGCCGGCGAATCGACGAGCCTCTCGAATCGGCGAGCCGATGGCCGATCGAAACCGTTGCAGAGACGAGCTAAGGCGGAATCAAAGTAAACACGAATTGGCCCTCGAATTCGCGACGACCCGTGCGTTTTATACACCATGATAAATTAACATCCTGATTTCCACATTAGGCCGTTATATGTCCATCGAACTCTATTGAATCGTACCGGGGAACAAAAAAGAAACAAAAGAAACAAAAGAAAAACTAAGGAAACACGAAGGGAACGGAAGGGCGATCCGTCGTACCTACGTCATCCCGCGGACGATCCTCAGCGGTAGAAAGACGACGGCATCGCCAGATCCCGGACAGTGTTGCTTGCGGGTACCCCGACAGAAGCATAACGCGGGTAGGAGTTTCTGAACAAGAATTTCCAGCGAGCTCGAGTGGCCCTGCGACTCGAATCGCCGGAAGGTCATAATTTTCCGAAAAAAAAAAAAAATTAATTGTAATAAACACTAAATCCGTACTCGAGATCAGCCAGTCGCACGGGGGGGCAACGATCGAGGGCCGAGAGGGTCTCGAGAGGTGCGTCGGTGCCCGAGGGCACCGGCCGCGACAAGTGGGCATGAGGATGGGCCTAAGAAGACGAAGACGATTCCAGTGACCATCGATCCTTTTTCCGGGCGCGCACCCGCTGGCCCTCGATCGAGTCCCGCTGAGCGACCGGTGGACCAGGAGACATTCACGACACAAAGTTTGAGTTGCAGTGCAAGCGAACATCTGTAGAGCCATATACGTATAGTATGTTGTTGTATCTTAAATGAAAAAATGAAGACAATTAAGCGTAGTAAGTGTACATTTTTATAAAGGTCGCGGTTGCATTTCGAAAAACGTTCGATGCGGCAGAGGAGAAAAAAAAGTAATGGGGCGGCAAATTCGTAGCGAGGAATCATGATAATAATAATAATTCGAAACAAACGAGAGATGAGAACGGCGAGAGGTTAGCGACGAGAGAAAGGTGAGGGAGAGCGTGAAGGAGAGAAAGTGCGCGCGAAAGATGGTGAGAGAGAGTGAGAGAAAGAGAGAGGGGATAAAGAGAGACGGAGCGCGAGTGAGAGAGAGAGAGAGAGAGAGAGAGAGAGAGAGAGAGAGAGAGAGAGAGAGAGAGAGAGAGAGAGAGAGAGAGAGCGAGAGAGAGAGAGAGAGACGAGAGAGACGAGAGCGCGAAAGAAAGGAGGAAGCGACACGCGCGAGTCGAGCGACGTCCGAAGGCTAAGAGGATCGAGGAGAGGCGACGAGGAGAGAAGAGTCGAGACGGAGGCTAAACGAATAAAGGCGAATTTGGGGCGAAACTTCGACGGAGGTAGCCCCGCACGATCGCGATTGGCGGCTTGGTCACCGGCGGCCCCGTCCGAAACGGGTGCAAGTAACTTTAGGTGTATAAAAAGATGATAAAAATTTTACCTACCCTCTCGTGGTTTTTAGGATGTTTTAAAGAAATTATTGTAAAAACGAAAGATCTATTATAGAAAAACTGACAGTTTTAATGGCCGACTCGTTGCGCGAGGCAGCGTATGAGGAGAGAGGGGAGAGAGCGAGATCCGCGTGACTCTGATGGAAATGCGAACGAGTGACGGATAAAAGGGGGCGAGTGGACGATCGTATGAAAATTTCATTGTACGTACGTGACGGATGAAAAGAGAGATAGAGAGAGAGAGAGAGAGAGAGAGAGAGAGACACGAGGAGAGACGGAGGGAGAGAGAGAGAGACAGAGAGAGAGAGAGAGCGTGCGAAAGAGAGCGTGAGGGCGAGAAAGGCAAATGACCGAAAATGAGTGAGAGTGCGCTATAGCGTGTGACAAAGCTGGATAAAGAAATTTATTGTAAATTCTTGAGGGTGATTCGGTCGGCCGGTGACCGTGCCTCGATCTCGATGCGAACTCGAAACCACATGGGCGCCGGGCACGAGGTGCACGGAGGAAGATATCGCGGCCGAGGCGCGCCTTCGCTGCCGTTCCTCTCACTTTGAGTGATTGTTCGACGTACCTGCTTATAATTAGCGAGCGATTACTCGCCAAAGAACTATTGGAGCAGGCATTTCATTGCGAGCGATCGGCGGGCCAGCGCGCCTCGACGGCGAGTCGTGTAAATATTTTCCTTCGTGACGCGATCCAATATCGAATTTGCTCCCCCCTTCCTGCCGATCGACAGGTGCGTCAAGGGGGAGAGCTGTATTTTCGGGAACCTCGAGGAAAAGGCAGAAAATTCCAAGGCTCGATGAGCGCAGAAATTCATGTTTCGGTCCGTCAGTACCGGCGCCCCGGCTCGTTTCGAGCAGGGCACGCTTGTTTCGATTTCGAAATCGATTATGAGTTTTTTATATATTTTTGGCAACGATATCTCGATACTATTTAAGATTTAAGCGCAACAAAAAAAAGAGGGGTAGGAGGAAATTGATACGACGAAAGGATGATGGAGACGAAGGCGCATCGCTGTCGTGTTTTGTAAAGATTTCGGCAATTTGGAGGATGAGACGTAAGGGAGGTAGAGAGAGAGAGAGAGAGAGAAAGCGTGAAAGAGAGAGAAAGAGAGCGAAAGAGAGAATGCGAGAGAGGCGAGAGACACTTTGGAGTGCAAGGGAGTAAGTGCAAGAGAGCAAAACGGAAAGGAAAGAAAGCGGTAAGGAAAAGCGGTGGTAAAATAATATTTAAATATTCGTATCAAAACAAAAAAAAATGTGTAGGGCCTCGAAATACTGGCGACCGAATGAGACAAGAGAGACACAAAAAGTTGTGAAAACGATAGGAAAGGGGAGAAAGAGAGGCCGAACTACTAAAAATATTTATAATATATGGCTACAAGTACAAATTACTTCGACTACTGAGCGTAGGTGTATTGATGTGTGAACAAAATTTGGTTGGCCGATGACCGTTTTTGAAACCATCATACTGCGTATCAAAGTATGTAAAATTTATTGAATAAACGCTAGCGTATTATGATATAATGTAATCTAATAATGTAATATTGTAATGACGAGTCTAAATGATGATGTTAACTTGAAGTTTAGGAGCGCGCGTAAGAGTGCACGTGAATGAAAAATAAGAGAGGACAAAAGAGGTTATTGTGCATACGAAAAACAAAAAAAATGACAAATTACACCTTTATAACGATTATCGGTATAATTACTATTATTATTGCGATTAACGATGGTCAGTCACCCGCCACCCGTCATTATTACCGCCGTTCGTCAACGGTACGTCCCTTAGTGTATCGGTTTCATCGTCATTGCTTTACCAAGGTCATCATTGTCAGACCGTTCTTATTATTAGTATTACGGCTATTGATTGTATTATTGTACGTACATTGTACACGACAGCGAAAAGGTATGAGTTGTTCACAATTTCGAGACACATATATACGTTCTTGGAAAACTATACAAAAACGAAGAGATCGACTCGAGCGCTTTAGGAGAGGTCATGTGTGATCGACGAAAATCAGGGAGAGACAGAGGGGGAGAGAGAAGCACCAAGAGCGAGAGAGCGTGAGTGCGAAAGGGATGGTACGAGAGGAGGCGAGAAAGAAAGGGAGAGAACGAGAGAGAGAGAGAGAGAGAGAGAGAGAGAGAGAGAGAGAGAGAGAGGGAGAGAGAGAGAGCGAGAGAGAAAGGGAGTATGAGAGAGAAAGAGAGCGAGCGAGCAAGCGGGGAGAGAGAGAGAGAGAGAGAGGGAGAGCAAGATCGAAGGAGTGAAAGGAAAGCGGAAAGAAAGTGCGAGAGCATGCGCGCGAGTGAGGAAGTTAGCGAGGGAGAAAATTCACACGCTAAATTACTTGTCGCGGGTGCTAACGGCCGACGATCTACGGGACGGGGGCCAAAACGGTAAAAGAGAAGCGTGCACAATGAAAAAAAAAAAATTCACGAGCCGGTATGCAAATAACGGCGAGAATAATACTTTCGGATTCAAAGAATAAAAAGAGATGAAAAAGAAATTCCTATAAGCTCGCCCGCGACCCGGCAGCGACGCACTTTCGGCGCCTCGCGAAATTCTATTTTTGTAAGCATATTTCTATAAAGGTATACTAACGATACGGCAAAATTTATTATTCCTAGTGTGGTGAAAATGAAAATTGAACGTTTAGATTTCGTTAGTATAGTGTAAAGATGATGAAAAAAAATTAACGATGTCTAGGTCCTATTCGTGTACTTAAAGGTGAACTATAAGAAAAATAAAAATTATATCGTCGGCGGCGTCGTAGGTTGTAAAATTGTACATAAATTATTGCAAGAGGAGGCGCGGTGGGTTGCATCGCTGAGACGCGGCGCGCGGCTAGTTTTCCTCGTATATCTTTGGCGCTGTAAAAAGGGAAATAACTAGGTAAATATGCTACACCTCTTTCGGCACCGGAGTCCAAATTTCGCCGCCTCACCCCCGTCGCGACGCGTATAGACCGTCGGCCTGCGTCCCGCAACGTTCCTACGATGTGTCACGACCGCTATGAATATCGAATAAAATTAAATACGGGAGTGTATCTAGGCCGTCTCGTCGCGAAGCGAAGAAGGATGTCAAATTTTACGAAACGATCGCCCTCCCTTCTCAAAGCCCGAAAGTGAATTCGACGACGATGCACTGCCGCTTTTTGAAGCAAAGAAACAAAATAATATATATAAATATAAATATATTATATTATATATATATATATAGATAGATAGATAGATAGAGGCACCAAAAATGGCAGAACGGAAATCGTGCGAAATTCCGCGCGTGGCTGGCTGGAATCGTGGAGGGCGCCTCGTGCGAATCTCTTTCGTTTGATCACCCCCCCCCCCCCCAAGGTTTATCTTCCTTTACCGTTTATTCCTCCTCATCGCACAGCTTCCCGCCTTTACGCGTCTTCGTTCCTTATCGTTTTCCCCGAGGTGAACCGGAGCGGGCCTCGCCCGTTCTTCGATTCTCCAAAATCCTTCCTTTCATCGTGATTATCTTTACTCTTGGCCCCTTTTCCGTTGTTCATTTTTCGCTCACGAGACCACGTGAGGTATTTCCAGAGGCGATTCACGACAGGGGGAAATCAGTGAGGGAGCGAGTGGAGAGCGCGTGCTTGAGGGCGAGACAGGCGTGAGACTGGGAGGAACGAAAGGGAAATCGGGTAGGAAGGTTCGTGGAAGAAGCGCGAAGATCGAGGATGCGAGGACGACGTGCGTGCGGTAGAATTTCGTCCGATTCTCGAGGCGATTCAGTGGGATCGCTTCCGGTTTCGACGGCTGAATCCATGCGAATGTTGCTTAAGAGTAGGCGGGAGCAGGTGTAGAGAAGGATGGAGGAAGGAGGGAGAGGGAGGGAGGGTGAGAGAGGAAGAGAGAGAGAGAGAGGGCGAAGAATGGGAGTGGGTGAAAGGCCGCAAGAAAGGCGGGAGAGAGATGAGAGGAGAGAAAGCGCGAAAGGAAGGGAGAGAAAGAGCGAGCGTGCGAGGGTGAGAGAAAGAGCGAGCGAAAGAGGGTGAGAAAGGGAGAGAGAGGAGACACAAGAGTATCGTAGTACACGGAGACACACGCATTTCTCACACACGTGCATACACATGGAAATACACACAAGTACAGCCACGCGACATATACGACACACAAGGACACGCAATATTATATATATACGACTCCATAGATGATGGCGCGGCACACTCACATAGTGTCTCTCGGATTGTTCCACAAAACTTTTCATTCGAGTTTGCTTCAAGAAACCTTCTGTTTTCTAATGTATGACGTGTTGTTGTCGATATATAAAATAAACTTAATAAAAAAAATACATCATGCGAAATGGTTCTGCGACCCTACTTTCCTCCCACCTGCATATCAGCATTCCGACGATCATCCCGCGGCCAAAGAAGAATCCGAACGAGTCGCATTCGAGGAAAGGCTTGCTGTTGCATGGACAGGGTAATAATTCAACCACCTTATATCCTTTCAAATCGTTTTTATTAACCCGCATTACGTTTGTCGATCCTCGCATTTACCACGATGAATGGCACGGCGGCCGATTCATAGTTTTCCTCTCGCTCGCTTTCACGAGTTCTTGCATTTATGCGTCCCTGAATGGCGAACGAAACGAAACTAAGTCCTCATTTTCTTCTAACCGTTAGCTAAGTCGGCGTACCTCAAGTAGGCGCCGTGGCGCCTTCATTCAGCTCATTCGGGTCGAAAACCTTTATGGTGCGGTGCGCGTGTAAAATCCGATACAAAAAGGAAAAGTTTCGAAACCGCAATTAGAGCGGCAGTACATCTTAGAACGTTATTCTGAGAAAATGCTAATGACGGAAAGTTAATGAAACGAATGAATAGAGTCCCTCAGACGCGAAAGGACGTTCTGGCTGAAAACCCCGGGCACTACTCCGATCTTCCGAGCGAAGGAGTACGGGAGAACCACCCTGAAGCATGTAAATTCGCTTACGCATCTCCAAGGGCCATCCACCCTTCGAATAAACATCCCACGTGAGAGAGACCTTACGCGGTGCGCTTCATTAGACCCTTAATGGAATTTCAACACTTTAACGCCCCGACGCCCAGGGAAATATATAACCAATGAACTCGTTTTCACGCAAGACCGCGCCGTATCTTCGTCGTCGGGTCTCGGGTCCTTCTGGCGCTCCCACCCCCTCCCCTCGCCGTGTCCCGTCTCGAAAGGAAAACAAGGGTAGGATTCACCCTCGCCTGCGGGACCTTTGAGTATCCGAGACCTTCGAACGGCCGCTTCGGGTAGGGCGATCCTGCTGTGGAGTGCCGGAAACCACTTGTGAAACGCCGCAGGACGGTCGGTAAGTGGAAAGAGCCGGCTGCGAGCGAAGGAGAGGGCTACTTGTAGGAATCTACCATTGCGAGTGCAAATCATGGCGGTGCAAACAAACCGAAGGTCGAACACCTGCCTGGACCTTCAGCCAGTACGCGGTTTACCTCGCGATATCGCGTACCTACCTACTTGCGATCATTCCTCTCCCGACCCTCAGTAAAATCGTTCGATCGCGAATGAGCGAGAAACTCGACGTTCAAACGCTCGTGATTGATCTTACGAGTGGAAAAGGATGTTGCTCAGTTTTTATCGAACATGTCGATGCTCGAGTATCAAAGTCATGGCGAATTTCGAGTGGATGATAATTATTGCGAATAATTTTGACTTAGCAGCGATAGGTTTGTTTCCGTATTGAAAGGGCAGTGAGTCTCTTCTTGCACGGCAAACTATGTTATCGACGAGGGAAGAGGCTAAAATGATGTAAGGACGTTGAAGAGGGGTGGTTTGTTTGCACGAGCTGTATCGACTGCTAGAATCGTACTGTCTGTCGCGGAAGGAAGTAGAGTGCGCTTGGACATAGTTTACAAAAGGTATTTTATAAATCGTTACGTATATTAATATAATAACAAGCAAATGATTAATGTGAGAACAAATTTAAGTTTCCAACGATAAAATTAATCGTGAAATGTAGTCCGCAATATATTCTAAATTAAATTTTGATTAAAGAAGAAAATTGTTTAACGAGCAATATATTATATCATCCAATCGTTTATTCGTCCTTCGAGATCACCAAACGAGTAATACGGAATGCGTGCGAATAGAGTATTTTTTGGAGAGTCCGATATTTCTTGGGACGATCCAGAATATCGCCGATACTGCGGTGGAACAGCTTGCATGAGCAGTTCATGGGGCAGTAGGGAAGGGGTCTTTTCTTTACATTCCAGTGTTTACGATCGACCGGCGAATAATATCACAATGTTTGCCAGATTCGGCTTCCTAAATCTCAAACGCTATCTTCCCGAGTCTGCATTCCAGATTTTACGATCGAGACGAGAATAATGCAGCGAACTTTATTGTAATTGTTGCTCGAGGAACGCATCGAGCACAAATAGGGATACGGATGATATTTACTTTAAAACCTCGAGCGTTTAAACGAAAGGGCGTAGACGCGAAAATGTTGGCGTACAAGCGTTGAGTGTATATTTAAAAATTTTTAATACCGAGCAGAAGGTTTGCATACTCGGATAAAAAATGATTGACTCAATTTTGATACGTGAACGCACTTTCCTTCGTCGTAATGTTTATAAAATTATTTAAATGCACCCAGCGTGAAATTGAGTTTCTTTAGAGCAAAGCCTGTTGTTATCGAAATGTCTACGTTGTCATTGCGACATTAGAAATGCGAACGCGAACCCTACTTAAATCGTACCGTTGTTAAGAACAAGGTTTGACCGACCACCGCCAACATGTTTCCATAAAAAGAGCTTAGACCGCAATATCGACCCTATTGTGTCGGCAAGACGGGAGGGCCGATTGCGATTAAAATAGTCGCCACAGTTCAATTTAAAAGAGTCTCTTGCGGGGTTATTGAAACCAGAAAACCGCATTATAATCTGCCAGACTTGGCTGCAAAGTAGGTAGTCCGTCATTAGGTGAAACCGGTTTTTTCGGCCCACCCTGCAGGCGTACGAACTGCTACTCATTGCGTATCTATAATCTTGGATTGGTGATCCCCAATCGATTCGCATCTTTTTCCTTATCTTCGCAACCGCCGTGCGCGACGCAAGATTTTTGCCAACCGAAGAAACACCGAGGCTGGCCTCGCGCATCGTCCTCCCATCGAAGAAATCGAGACCCTTTTTACATTCCAGACAAATTGACGAGCGGTTACGCTAAGGATAAACCGAGGCTCTCCTCTCCTGTATCGCATCCGCTTTCGTGAAATGGAAACGAATCTCGCTCGATCGGCGCAACTTCGTGTCCTGCTCCATCATCGGCTTGGAATATTCTTTCGTAAAAGTAGCACCGTCTATTCACAGCCTTGACCACGGTCCACGGTTTTTGGTCTGCCGTGCTTTTCACGAGAGCCTTTACGTTTGACACGCATAGACATAAGAACAATGATGAACCGACATCGTGCTCCGTCCGAAGTGCACTCGGTCATAGCGTTAATAAAAGCTCGACCGTATTCTCGCGCCCAACAAAGCGGGACGCTATTAAGTAAATGAAAAAAGACAGGAGCAGACACGGGCGCGACGTGCGGGTAATTTTTGGCCGGTGCTAATCATTGTAATCCGTATTTTGGTTTTGCATAATGTCTCGAAGGAACAGAAGCGGGAGCGAAGGCCCGTGATGGGATACGAATATAACTTGGGGGATTCGTTCGGTCCTTCGATCTGCGTGGCAACCGTCGAGCCATGAATGCCGTGCAAACAAATAAAAGAATAAAAACCGAGTGCGACTGAAAATGTTTATCTCGTGGTGCTACGTAACAGCCCCATAATCTCGGCGACTACTCGTATAGTGTTAGCATCTGATAACAGCCCTAGAGGGTTAGTGGAGCACGCGACAGTAGCTACGGTACTTTTCCCAAGCGCGGACCAGCGGAAGGTGTAATTACGTAAAATACATAATTACAAAAGGTGTGTTTAGCGTCGGGCATCCACGATACGAGAGCCACTCGCCTGTACGGACACTCCGGCTATTCTTCCGATATGGAAATAATTAGATGTAATTAAACCAAATGTTCTTCATACACTCGCCCCGCCCCGATCCCCTTAACAAAAGACTCTGCACCGAGGAAAAAAAAATCAATGCACAACGGACCATTGTTAATCTTTATCCGTGAACTTATGTCACTTAGGAATAATACTCTAATGTCATGTACGAAGCGACAACTTCTTTTACCAGCTTGTCACGCATGGTATTTTCGACCTCGTGATATTGTAGAGATTAAAAATATTTCCAAATCAGCGTTTTTGCTCAAACTACTCGATTTAATATCGTACGACTATACTCCATGGAAAGTTGCGATAGGAAAATCGTGGAGAATCTTTTAGAAATTATATGGTATACGCAGAGACGTCTAACAGAGCCGCCCGACAAACTTTTCGTGCGGCGATACGTATAATATTGAGCTACACGTGCGCGTACATATTACGGTTGGTAGGCAAACAATTCGTAGAGACGTCGCACACGCGGTACGGAGACTCGCGTACGCCGGTAAGAAATCAAGTCGTACCGTGAGAGGGTAACGCGGTGCGGAGGGCTCAAAATAACCCACGGTGTGGCTGACCCCCTATATGTCCGCATACCCTACGTAACCGCGCGTACCTTACGTTAAAATTACTCGAATCTTCCGTGTGTGCACGTTGTGCAAAAGGTTGATTTTCATGGTACAATATCCCCACCACGCGACGCACCTTCCATCGGCTTCTCTACTTACCTGCGGGCTTATGTCATTTTTATAGAAATAATGTTTTATCCATCGGGTTAGGAACGCTCTCGTTCGAGGATCAATGACGTTCCGATCAACGATACGTGGTCTTCGTTAAACTAAACAAACAGCGTATTAGAAAATATAGTACACTCCACTTCTGCAAAGTCCAAAACGTTATATTATATATGAGAGAAGAGCGAAAACGGGATGCAGAAGATGTTCGTCTATTTTATTTTCTTATCAAACAAACACGAACGGCGGATCTAAAATCTTTTTTTACCTCTCATTGGATCATACGTCTCAGTTATACACGCTCGTACGAATACCCCACGATGGTAGTCCGATAAGCGTTTCAATTAAGACCCGATAAGGCTGGTAAACCAGTTTGACAATCCGCCCCTCTATTCGGTTGAGAAATACGAGTGTGCCCCTATCACCCCCATCTCGGATCTTCCCAAACGAGATTAGGACCTCGAGAGGCGAGGCAAATTCAATTCCCCGCGATCTTCGCGTTTATCGGTCGAGCAAAGACCAGGAACGGATATGAACGAGTGATGAATAAGTAGGTTCTTACGATCTTAGCAATCCGTGCCGCAAATTAATTAAAAAAAAAAAAAAAGATAACGAGGAATCTCATTGCGGATCCTTCACGTCCAAGCATCCAAACCCGAGAATTCTCGCGAGCGGTCCTTCAAGCGTCAAGGCGTGTCTTCAGAAAACAACGTGCTCTGTCTCCCACGCTATGGATGTTGTTGTTGTTGTTTCTTGGATTTCCAGCATCGACTTTCGTGGTCATTTTGCCGTGGACCTACCGTTCAACGTGGAATCCGAAGCACAAGCTATGGATGTCCCCGTCCTCCGGCGCTGCTGGGCAGAAATGATCACGACGGCGGATGATTATCGTCCGCGTGGAAGCGCAATGCCGGTGGCGGGGGGGGGGCGACGGCTGGAGCAGCGACAGAGGCGGGGGCGGGGGAGGATCGAGGGATAAAATCCAGCTCCAGCCGCGTTCGGGCCTGGCGCGCTCGCCAGAGCACGATCTTTGCCGACCGACTGTACTCCCGCGAGCGGACAAATTGTGCGTACAATGTTGCAGAAACCTGTACAGTCGAGGGCAAAAGGTCCGCCGGCGGATATTGAATTACGCCGAGAGTGGCAGCCGAAGGCAGGGAACGGCGGAGCTCCAGTTTCTCGCCCGACGAATCTCCGTGCGGACGGCGCCGTCCAGGCCGGGAGATTTCCCGTGAACCTTACCTACGCCTTCTCGGAGGTGAGGGAGTTCGAGACATCGCGGCACGCCCGGAATCCGCCCGAGAGAACGAGCGCCGACGATGCTTACAAGAGTGGCGCCATCCCCGAGGCCAGGCCGATCCTACGCCGACGTTTCCGCACCGCGGGACCCTCGTATGTCAAGACGTAATCTCTCTCTTCTTCCTTTCGTTTCTTTTTCGCCCCTCCCGCTCTTTCCTTCTCCCTCGCTCTCTCTCCCTCTCTCTCTCTATTACTCGCTCCCCGCTCCGCTGTCCAGCTGCGCGGAGCGCGAATGGCGAGAAAGAGGCATCCTTTCTTTGGGCCTATTCGTCTTTCGACGAGGCGGAATCGAGGCGCGTACAGTACGTGACTCTAATCCCGAACGCGCCCGATCCTGGGATTACTATTGCTTACGTAATCACGAGACTAATGGAGGAGCGATTCTTCCTTCGCGGCCGCCACCCCGCGGTGTGCGTAATTTCCATCGATGCCACGGAACGCCGGTTCCATACCTCGGGATTGCGAGGATTCTGTGTACAAAGTGATTTCTCCCCGCGACGGAGTCTCGAGGACACTGCACCTATGCGAATCGTACGTATCGCGATACCGGAATTCGCGGTCTGTATTCGAGTATCTGTCCGCCACTTCGGGATACGGGAATATCGTGTGTAGAGGTACGGGCGTTGATTCGTGGCGGATCGTTTGCACCGTTTGGATTATCGATTATTTGCATATCTCTCGCGGAGATCTTTCGAGCGATGGAATTTTCCGCGATTCCGGGAAATTTCACCGCGGGACGTCGCGCGGACCGTGCCGAGTGTCGGGATCGGGTCCACCCACACGCGGGTAATAGGAAATTACTGGAAGCACGCATCTGGTAGAGCGATAATTTCTAATTCATTAACGCGCGGTGGATTAGACTGTGCACCGTGCAATGCCAAAGTCATAATTAAAGGTTACCGCTGTAAACTGTAATTTTCGTCACGCGTGGGTGCGCGCGGAGATGCCTCCGAAGCTCACCGTGGTGATACGATGATTTGTGGGTTCCAGATGTGGCATAGCGGCGATTAGCACACCGCGCGGTTTCCTCTTCGTGGAAAAAGTATTCTCGAAGTTTCTCGTTTATTACTGCGCTACTGCAAACCCGATGGCTTGACAGTTTACACCACAAGCAGTCATCATCGGCGGCACGTTGCGGCGAGGTGAAATTTCACCGGTATATCCTTGCTGGCCGTACCAAGCTTCCATTTACCATCGTCACAATTTGTGTCACAACCGAGGCAAATATAGGCCCCGCTCGTAACAACGGTATTAATATTCGAAAACGAACCGCGGCGAGATGTAAATCTCGCGGCAGGTAGCGCTTACGTTGACGAGGAATATCTAAAGACCGCGATTATGTGTCGTCGTCGTACTGCCCGCTACCAGCCGTTTTGCATCCTGAAAATCCGGTTAGGAAATGCACCTTGAGTAGTGAGTTCTGTTTTACATACTCCTGCAGCTGGCGCGCTAAGTCTATTGGACGACACTAACAAACTTTACATAAGCAGCTTGATACTTTGTACTTTGTGGCGTGTTTAAACGTTTTTAACTATGCGCAAACCTGGCTGCTCGCTCGAAGATGTGTTATACGACATTTTTTATCTCCTGCAGTTGCAACGTCAGCTAGAACGAGTGCATGTCCTTTTGTAGCGTACGTGTGAATTAGAAAGTATTACGCGACGTTCCAACGGCCGATAAAAAATGTACGCTAACGTAGGGATAAAAAAAGACTTATCGAGTTTTTGCATAGCCAACTTCATTACACAACTCTGTCATCGCTGAATCGGCGAGCAATCGATCCGAATAAGCGCAATGATCTACTTATGCCCGATTAATACACCGCGCTTTCTCTTTGGGACATTCAATTACCACCGGTATTCCATCGATGTCTTTCTTAAAATTCCACAGATTATTCATCGATCACTTTTGTAAGGAAGAGTACCAAATTAGTACGACTCCATTAAATATATTATATTGGCTGATATTAAGAGCATGACGTAACCATGTATATGTGCTCCGGCTCGTAAATTACTTTTCGATGCGGTTGCTCGAAAATAATATCGAAGAGAACGTACGAGTACCCGTGAAGAGGTGATAAATAACAAAATTTAAAATAAGATATAGTAGTCGGACATTGAACGATAATGTTCGTTTCCTGTCGATCCTGTATAACGTACGGATATCTATATTTAAGTCGGAAAGGAGCGATGAAGTTCTCGTAACATCAATCCCGTTATCGGGACTCGCGTCTACGCCCGGATTCTCTCACTCGTTTGGCCATTCTCCGTCTATACCCTCTCGCATTTGTAATCTCTCCTTGAGAAATCGCCGGTCATTAAACCACCAAAGGAGTGCGCCGAAGAAAAATTGTTGGAATTCAGCATCGATATTGAGGGACTCGCGACCGGTCCTCGTAACTGACGATGACGAGGTTGGAGATTCGTTCGATCGAGCATGCCTGGTGTCAAAGATCACAAGTTCGCACGAAAGCACTAATTTCGCCAGGCTTATCTCCCATTATAGAAGCAGCTCACCAGACAAATTTGACATATTAAGCACAGCCTTTGACACGATATATATATTCTGTAAGCAAAACACTATCTCGCTGTAGCCAAGCGGGTATGTGCACCAATAACGTTATCGACCTTATCTCTCTGACCCTATCGACGGCAACGTAACGAACAACCGTGCGATTATGTGCTCCACGTACGCGTTTTTACGTCTTCCGCGGGCGTTACTTTTGGTAGATCGTCTTAGAAAATGACGATCGACGGATTACATGATCGTCGAATAATGCAGGGTCGAGAAGCACGATAGTCAGCCGCACCCTTGTTCCCTTTCTGCCGACGAAATGTGGCGCCATTTGCGAATACCTTGGTAAATATTTTCGAATATTCCGCCAGGACGAGGATCGGTACACGTATCGTACGAGATTCATTCTCCCGTCCGAGATTTTCATTTGACTGGCACTCATCCCGGGATATGCGTACCCCGTACAGATGCCCATAACGAGCTAACACGAAAGTGCCGTGGCGGATAAAAAGGCAAACGCGACGCGGCGAGTTTCGGATGCGTAAGATATCGAGTTTTCTGAGCCCCCTGTCAAAACTCACTTTTCCACTCGGCGCCGATTTATCGGGGAACAGCATTCCATTTCCAATATGGCTATCGGAGTATATTTTCAACGATGGTTCTCTCTTTTTTTTTCCCTGGGATAAACAGACATTACGTGGCTCAACGTAAGGCCCTTTCTGTCGGCAATAAGCGGCGCGCAGTGGTGAGAATGTTGATTATTTAATGCGTGTACGTAGAAAGAAATTATAACAAAAAGATTGGTTTATTATAATGTATACATTGTTCACTTTTAAAAAGGTGCAACGTATAAAAGTAATTATATTGTTTAAATATAATACCATAATAGATCAGGCCATTCTGTTTACACCTTCCTTTTAATTTTATGGATAAACGAGGGAATATAAAGTTTTAAATATACTTACCTTCCATTTTACCGGTCACAACACGAAAATGCGAATATTCGTTGGTAGGTTGCGTTAACGTTTCAGAGCATTTCTGTACTCGCCAACGCGTAGCGAGGAATAAAAATGGAAATACTGTGCATAATACCTGGGATTATTTACGTCGGCATGTTTATCACTATATATCCTCGATTAAACGTCCTTTGGAATGATCGAGAAACATTATAGATACCGTGGCTAGAGTTAGAATTTTTATCACCGTACGCCGACGAGAGTCCTCATTCCCTGGGATTCGGCGACGATTATGCCGAGGTTGTTTACACCGTGAGAATGGTGGGCCGGCTTAATAAAAAGGAGCTTTGTATGCGCGCACGACACGTTGCCAGCGTGTCCGAGTCTAGCGCATAAATACCAGCAGAGTGTACCGACTGTTATTCCAAAGGTGATTTTGATACGCTCGGACGTTTCGCGTATCATTGAACACGTACTGGCCATAAAAGGGCGTCCGACATTCTTGCCTTTTTATCGGCCAGGCCGCAACGTACAAAGCGCCTTTCGAGGCTCAGTTTCGTCTCTCATTGGTCTGCGCGAATTTCAATATCTTATCTCGCGCGTGAAAATCACCGCCATTGCGAAACCTCCCCGAGGCAGGACGCTACGCACGTATCTAGATGCGCGAGGACGCTCATACGCGTCTCTTAATGTTAAGCGGTATTTATCGCCCGCTCAGAAATCCCCCGAGAGTCGAACTTATTCGCGGCCCCCGGCCTTAAGGAAATTCGAGTTTAAACACAGATCGAAGCGTGTCATTAAAACTGGAGCGTGGCACGGATACGCGGTAATCGAAGAAGCCGTTTATCGAGATATTGCGAAACGTACCGCCAAACCATCTCGTAATTTTGATAACTTACGCGTATTCCATTATCGGAAAAATGGGGGAGTATGTTTTTGTTTTCTACACCCGGATCCTGGTATTTCTGCTAGAAAAACGACGTTGCTCCATATATTCAAGGGTCGATCGGGATCAAGAAGTTTCGCTCCGATCGCGCTATGCTCAAATTACCTTACATAATCCGCGGGGGAATTATTCATGAGCAACATTGACATATGCCTCTCGGGATAGGTTACGGGTAATCGGTGTTCCTCGCTGTTACGACTGGTGTTACAACTTAACCCGTCTCGTTAGTCCAGTGGTCGAACGGAAATGGGTATAATCCGATCCTCTCGTCGAGCGGCGGTCGCTGCGCGAGCGCCTAAACTTGCCGCGTACGCAAAGATGGACGGTAAGTGGCAGCGCGGTTCGTAATATCGCCACTTTGTACCTCGAGAGACGTACCATTCGAGGGCGAGCGCCGTGACGGAGGCAGGGCAAATTACGCGGGTAGAGAAATCGGCGGAGAAAGACTGGCGGAGGAAAAGCTGCGCGGTGCGTCGGGAAATCGAGGAGACGAAGGCGGAGGATGCGCGGAATACGCGCGTAGCCATGAGTCGACGCAGCGTGGAAGGTCGATATATCGAATGGCACCGATTACCATTTACAACGTGTACCAGACGGCGATCTACTAAAGGCCACGTTCGAGCCCTATCGGACGCGGTGGACCCTTTTTTTCCCTTTTGCTCACCTTTCTTCCCCCATCCGCCGCGTCGCCTTTCGTTCCACGTCTTTCTTTTCCCATCCTTCTTAGCCATCTTTTGTACCTTTTACGTTGTCCGGTACGTACGTACCCGAGCTTGCCTCACGCTCCGGCGTGTTCGCCTTATTAAAATCCTTGCACCGCGTCTGACAAGTTGTCTTGCAGCAATGTCATTGGTTATTCACTCTGAGAGGCAGCCGGCCCGCATTCGATATCTTCGAGCATGCCGGATAAGGATCTGCTTTTTATACGCTTAACGAGATTTGATAAGTCGGATCGTTTCGTTTGTATCAATTTGCGTGCCTTTTTTTGCCGACCCCTCAAACGCATACCATTTGGAAGTGGCCCTTTCTAAAGCGCCCGGGTGTGGGCTAACTGTACGTAGGATGGGAGAACGAGAATAACGACGCGGCCCGCCCGCCAAAATACAAACTGCAAGAATCGAACGAATAATCCTAAAAGTTATACAAAGAGGGAACGAGGAGCGAGGTATACCGAGTGTCCCGAGGAGTTTCTCGAAAAAAGGACAACCGAAGCCAAGCTGGATTTCACGATTAAAAATCTAGGTAACGCTCTGGTACTGGCTTTGGAGGAAAAGAAGGTTCGCTCCGCGTTTTCAACGCGGAAATATTTAATAGGGTTTCATCGAGGTACGGACATTTGTAATACGAGCTAATACAATCTGGTGCATAAACATCCGTCACGATATCTTAGCCCTCGGCTAATTACGTCTTCGCAAACGTGTTGATATTTGCACTCGAGGAAACGCATAATCACCGTGAGATACACGCAATGTCCGCCGAACCACCGGTAGAATTCTCCTTGGACACGAGATGCTGCAGGTCGATCATCTTCGGTATAACCTCGAGATGGAGAACAAAACGACACCCCTTTGTCCAAGGACGCGCCTCCTTCTGGGGGAACTCATTAAACGTCTTTTGTTGAAATTCTGAAGAAGGGATCGCAAAGAAAGTATCGATCGGTGGATCGAAAAACGGTCCGCTTATCTTGGCGCCGGCTGCGAGAAACGTGCACCGTCCGAGAGGCCATTAACTTAATCGTGCCCTTGACACTTATGCGTTGCGTGAGAATACACGTAACTAATGTTTAAAAATGATAAAACAAAATCCGTCGGCCCGCGGCGCGCTGCGGTAGGAAGGAGACACGCGTGCAACTCCGAGCCTAATGCGACCCACGGTCGCTTCCATTTCGAGACAACTCTATCATTCAGGTAAACGTCGTAATGCCCGTAGTCAGAGTGGAGGGTACCATATGGTGAGCCTTAAGGCTTAATTCGTGCTCACTTGCAATATAATTATCCGCCATTGGAAATTGCCTAGCGGAAAAGGTGCATTCTGACTGGCCGTCCCTACCGCCGCGCCAACGCATCTTCCCTCACTTTTGCGAAATAATCCGCTGGGCAATTTGTTAGCTTTTACTTGTTACGGACCGAGGCCCAATTTACTTGGGCCGGCCACGTCATCAAATTAGTCGTTTTACGGAATATTATGAAGAACTTAACCGATACTACTGACATCGTTTACGTTCACGCAACGCGCCAAACAACCGTGCTATTGAATAGATAGGAAATGCTGAGGCATAACCTGCGATGATTAATGAACGCGGCACGGACAGCCGCCAAGATGTTGCTTACGTGCGCCATGTTTTCGCGCGTTTGGTTCCGCGTAACCTTGATAATTACATTCTATGTAATCTCACGAATTGTGTTTATAGAATATGATCCTGTACGTATCGTGGTTTCTCCTTTCGATTGGTAATTCGGCACGGTACGTGAAAGTTCGAAAGAGGCGGCCACCGAGACACGGGTGTGAATGCGAAGCATATCCGCGATCGAAGCACTTTGCGGAATTTCGTTGAAATCCATTGCACAATGCTCCGATCATCTTTAAGACGTATTTATATTTTGCACTTTTTTATTTAATTTTTATTTTTGCGTGAAAAAGTAATTTCTCTGATTGCTCGAGGTAATGCGTTAATTATATCTACGACTTTGTTATGATATAATATGCCATTTAAGTGAGAAGCGTAACGATTAAGTATGAGGATCGTTATTCTCGTTTATGGCTCCGCGATAAGGCAGCGCGACGCTTTAAAACCTTGAAGCACGATGTCATCGCAAAAGTATTTATCCAAATTGCGTTACGTAAACCGATTAAACTGACCAGCGCAGGTCGTTGAATGGTGTCTCGATACTTTGTTCCAAATGAAGCAATCCAATCTGGCGCATTAATATTGATAACGTCGGCCTATCGTGCACTGGTATTGGTTATGGCCTTTATCAGGATCGGCCGGAGGTCATGCGAAATATGAATTACGAAAGTTATGCTGGTGTTATGCTTAGCTAGACTGCTGCTCTATCCTTGCCCTTGATAATCTACTAGCGCAAAAGATTTCGTCCGAAAAACTTCGCGATCGTATTACTTCTCGTGCGTCGGTATCGGGGCTTTGATAAGACTTGTGCGCAACCATTTTCACGGTTCTTCACGGTCGCCTCGTTGTTCGACGATTATTGCTGGTGATTCAGCGATTCTTTAACCCGATCTTGCCGGCAGTTCGTTATTTTCTTGCGATCGCTGATTAAAACGTATCGCCGCGTTGTGCACGATGCAAAATCATAAAGGTGGGCAATGACAGTCGCAAATTCGAGCCGTCTTCCAGTCGTAAAAATGCTGAGTGCTTTATTTCGCGACGAGTCATGCTTGTACCGGAGATTATATTTTAAATCTTAAGAAAAACGCGAGTATGGCCTGTAAGTGCCGGTCGATGAATATACACTCTTGAACGAGCAATATCGGTTTCTTAGGAAAAAATACGATTTAACAAACGGCCCATGGTTAATATAATATCACCAACCGTTTTCCTACTATAATGCCTGTTGGCAGTAGGAAACTTACGAGACCAGAGGTTGACTAATGCGAAAATACATTAACCAAGGTCCACTTTTTCTTCATGCTTTTGCCTTATTGTAAAAAAATGAGTAATCCTCGCAAATGGTCATTTCAAAAACATTTTTCTTAGCCACTCACGAGCACTATAAATATACATACGGACGCACAATTGTATTTTTTATTATTCAAGCTGTTCCTCGACACGCGGCAGTTGCGCGTGGTTGGTAGATTTTTATCGCGTCTGTGCGCTAAAATGCGCCGAGGCGCGTCCAAAATATATTCCCCGGCCCGAAAATAGTTTACAAGACTCGTAGTGCCGCTCTTTACCGTACTTTGTGACGGTTTGCGTACATTGCATCTTGCGCACGTGTGGCTTAACCTACGGTACGACGAGATCAGATACGATCCGATCGGCGGCCCGCTATTTCTGCCGGTACAGTCCTCGCCAGTGCATCGTCGGTGGCCGGACGGCCGGTTCGTTGGTCGCCCTCTTGGCTGGAAAAGAACTGTTTATCGCCAAACGACAGTACAAGTGCTCCATTACGCGTCCTCGCGCAATTATCCACGGCATATCCGTATTTATGCGATAACGCGTTCTTTCCTGTGGCCAGCATAGGAACGCAGAATCAGAAATCGTCTAAATCCTAAACTTTTCTCGCCCGAATGATCGTCTGGAAATTATTTTCGAAACTGGTATCGAATATGTCTGGCGGAAAGTGCTAAGAGTATGAACAACGAATACTTGAGTCGTTATCGATTGCGTGGCATTAGTAAAATAGAAGCATAAATGAATGGAGAGTCGCGGATGTTTTGAGAGAAACGGGGAGAATTTGGTGTAAGGTGCGACGCGTGGGACAGGCCAATAAATCTTTGCTGTTTAAGTAACCGATTAATATGTGCATCCAGTTTGCAATGCAATTTAGTACGCTCACGCGCAATACCGAGGAGTTGGCGCTTGGAAGAGAGAAGTCGCATAATTGAAGATGATCCAACCGGGCTGGCAACGATGAGTCCGGATTTCCCATTATAGCAGCGGCAGAACTGTTGCCAAAAATAATACAAAGATATAAATGATATAATTGATGCAATTAAATGTTAAAAACGTGGAAATCCGTGCCAAGAGGGAAGGAGCCAACGGATGGTTTGAGAAGCAACCGTAGACACCGTACAAATTTACTTAGCAACACAGTTTCATTTTGTCTAGGGCGTGTAATCCCAAAATAAATATTTAATAGTCTTCGGCTTTCCTTTCTACGACGCCGTTTAAATTAAAACAAAATTTTGACATTGACATTGCTATCCAGAAGTGCTAAATTATGTACGAATCGTGAATCCATATTTTGGAAAATTTCCCTCGAACTTTCCGTTTCCAAATATCAACATTATGTTTGTGACTTATTCTTCGAGGAAACTCGGTCAATGGTACGAGTCATAAACAATCGGTAAGCCAAGTTTCATCGTAGAATTGCGTTCTTATGGCAAAAGAGCTCTCCTCGAGGATGCATCTCAATTTTCTCACCCAGAAACTTTCTGATTTTTGGCTCATAATGCACAGAGTATAATTTACGCAGAGTACAAATCGGATTATATATATATTTCAACCTTGAATACATACCGGTTGTTTTCGAAACAATGTAATTCACAAATTCAATAGAAGATTCCACGTGCCGTGCTTCTATATACATGATCGCTCGATAGTAATTGTGTAGATTGCGAACCAGATTGCTTTCGCGCTGCTTACGAGAAATGATGCAGATGCTCCGTTATCCGTGATTTCCACGATTTTCCACAGGCGTACTACGAGCAAATCATGCAACGTAGGTATATCTGAGAGCATGTAAATAAGTACACGGTACGAAAACCGTTGCGAATACGAGTCGCTTGAAAATCACTATCCTTCGCGCGTGACATCAAAGTGGGAACCAGTTCCATCGATGGTTTGCATAAAAATGATTTTGCAACCTCGATGCCATCTCGTATCGTCGTTTACAGCAATAGAATTCGTATTCCGAACACATACGCCCAGTGCATAAGTCAAACCGCCCACGCGGCTCTTTACGTGGTTGGAAGATATGTTTTGCCGGTTGTTTACAAAAAGTAAAACGCGATAACGTAGGCGTCGAAAGATTCTTCCGACAGTGCATATGCACGACTCATCGAAAAAATCGCCTTATGAAATCCGTGACTTAACCACGACGAACTCAACACGATTCAAACCGATGAATCGCAGAGGGGCGCGACCAAGGCTCCTTCTTATCTCCATCAAATTTTTAGCCGAGCATTCGACCAAATTCACCAAGAGCTTTGATAGCGTCGGGATTTCAGCTGGTTTGACTTAATGTACGCTATAACGCGTACCAGGTCCGGATGGGCTAAGCCCATAACCGAGCATTACATTCCGCGATCGTAAACTTGGCAAATGACATCAAACACGAATTGCCCAGAACCCGTGGACAAGGCTCGCGAAGCGGAGCTCAGGTTTCTCCCCAGAATCCATCGCGTTGCCTACGAAACCGTAACCTCGTAATGCGTGAATAACTATATGCATCGTCGTACGGTTTCGTCCCAAATGCGTGCGTGCAATAAAGGCGAGGTTAACTGAAATACCATGGAAAACATGAGCGGCCCGTAGCGATGCAATCGAGGAGGAATTGCGTGTCAATGGTTTACGGATAACCGGACACGGAAGATGGTGCGTCGTGGAGGAGCGAGATGGCGGAAGAGAGAGCGAGGGTAGAGCGATGGTCGGTAGGGGAGGGAAAAAGGGGAGAGAGCGAGAAAGGGAGGAGGGATAGTGGCAACAAAGGGAAGCAGTGGGAGTTGGCACGGCATCTTCGTGCTTTCTTTTTCGCATCGCCGAGAGGAGCTCATGAGCAGCGAAATACCAAAGTAATACGCGGTACGCACGCGAGAAGGGTAATAAATCCGCGGGTCTCGATGCACGAAAGGTCCCGGAGACGCTGTCGAGTTGCGAGTAACAACAAAGTCTTTGGCGAAATTTTGCAAGCCGCTCCACGGAACGCCGGGAACGCGCTAGTAATGCGAATTCGTCCGGGCGAGTATCACGTGCGGATAAATAGCACGAATCTGTACTGAACGCCGGGAATAACGCAAACGGAGCCGTATGTATTATAAGGTTAAATAAGCGTAATTGCTTCACGTAAACTCCCACGTATTTCTTGCCATATTTCGACGACCTCTGGTCTCCGAGCGTACAATGCAATTTTCTGCTCTGTACAAACTTTATCACGAACCTGCACTCGCGTACGGCGTATGTTGCTTTTGAAGCACGATTCGAAGTCCTGACCAATATATTTCGTGGCCGTACTACGCGCGTTGTGGAAAACTCGGTATTCGTTTAAGTACGGAGAAATGTAAACGTAAGGACTACACTCGATTTGTGGACGTTTAATTGAAATACGTGTATTTATTTATTTTATAGTCACTCTAGCTTGGATATATATACCGAATCGTACGTTACACACGCGTAGTGTACGCCAGCGTATCGACGTTTATAAGTCCTCATTCGGCGACTGTGCAAGGTGCGTATCGAGCTGAGAGTATCGGTATGTAAACGTCGATTATTTAGCAATGCATGTCGCTCGCAGGTACTAATTATCCGCGCCAAGTTTTTGCCACGTGTACTCGTATATCATTACATATTATACGACGGGCAACAATGATGCACCATATATGCTCTTTTCACCTCTGCAACCAGTTGCGGAACACGAGCAACGCTCGCGCGTGGACGCCGGTGTGAATTCAATTTTAAAGTGTATGCGTAAATGCCAGTGTGTAAACTTAATCGGAATAAACCTTTTACATATACCGTAAATGAGATCCGAGAAGACTTTCACATTGGGCAAAACGAGTTATTGGAGCGAAGCCCGTTCTTAAGGTGAGGTAAATGCACCATTTGTCTCCTACTTTTACCATGGAGAAATTGTATTCTTCCACGTCCGTATGATCGTTTATCAGCGATTCGGTTGCTCCTTAACACAGCCATAATGCCGTTTCTTTTTTTAAATCGTGTTACGATCCTTCATCCAAAGGACATTAAGATGTTCTTTATCGACTTCGTGGTTCGTTTATAATTCAAGATTGCTATTCACCGTTTTCAAATTACAGACATTTTCGTATGATCACGAAAAAAAATTCGGGCTATAGAGGGTTAACTGGTTTCCGTGGCCCTTGCAATTCTTTCAAAGAGACAAACACCGGTCACTTTGCACTGCGCTTTTTCCTCTCGCGGAGACGTTGATTTCATTCTCATGCCACGTACCTTTCTCTACATCTCTCTCCGTCTATATGTCTCCTCTATTTCTCTTCATCTCCTACTCGCCCTCCCCGTCGCTCCTTCAATCTTCCTGTTTACATCGTGTCCCAGTAAATGCAACGGGTCGGTGTCCCTCCTCTACTCCCAGCGCTCCGCCACGCTGATCTCTCTTCGTGCTTTTTCTCTCCTTTCCCCTCTAGCTCTCTCTCTCTCTCTCTCTCTCTCTCTCTCTCTCTCTCTCTCTCTCTCTCTCTCTCTCTCGCCTCTACCGCGTAACGTTGCATCGAGGATAATCTAAAAGCAGGGCACGATCCCCGATGATCTTAACCTTCGAAGGACGTATGCGATCGAGAACTATTTCCACCACGTACGGTATTCTCTTCGTAATGAGTTTTTTTTTTATAATAACGATAAATCGTTTTAATCACAATGGACAATTTTTTACGAGGTAGTTCAATGACGATGAGCCTTCGCGTGTTTAAATTATTCGTTACTAGACGCGTTGGACTTGAAAGTATCGCGGATGAGTTCTGTATCGCCGTCTCTTATTTTTAGAGCTATGGCGTAGTTTGAACAATTGGAACACGCTTTCACGCGATCAAGCCAGGATTTTACGAACCGATTAAGGAATCCTGGCGATCGAGCTCAAAAACACAATGATCGAAAGGGTTCTCCTATTTATACGTTTTTAATCTACACAGTCATCGACCACGTTTGATTCGCCCGTTACATTTCGCACAGCTCGTAATACCAAACGACCGATAGAAAAACTTCCTAAATGCAGGAGTATAATAATCGCTCCTTACAATACTAAAATCGAAAGAACCTTCTATCCCAATAACTATTTATTTAAAAAGCCTCTTCATCCAAACAGAACGTTCTATCAGCCTTAAAATTTTCCAAAGTTTTAAAAATCCCTCCTCATCCCGCATCGAGCAGGATGAGCGTCAAACGAGAGCATGTTCATCCGTCGATCCTTCGTCCGTTGTGCGCCAGGGTAATTCGAGCCCTCGCATATCTGTACTTTCGCATTCGAAAGTACGAAGGGTAAAGTTTTCGTGCTCGACGGGCCCAAGAGCCGGCGTTGCCGCGCGGAATGCGCTGCGCCATCATTACAGGCACAAAGAGGTTTCGTCGGTCGTCCGGCGACTCCCTTTTCGCGGATCGGCTACGGGCTGGTCATAAATTCGGCCCGATGTAACGGCGCCTCGTTTGCGCGGCGCAAAATTCGAGGCGACGGAACGTACCCGGGCGAGTTTGGGCGGTGGCCCAAAAGGGCGTCCGCTCGGCGAGTCGCGGCGTCGTCCGTGTATTTTACAGCGGCTACGCGGCAGAACGAATTCCCGCGCGCGGCTTAAAATCCAGGCCCGTGTATCCAGAAGTACGCGCGGTGATCGTAATTGGCTCCGGGCACCGTGCAAAGTATAAAATAATGATAACAAGGATAATGAGATAATGATATATAATATAACGCGGAGGATACTCGGATATTTGCCCCTCGGTATGCGCGGAAGGTACACGCGGAGAGCGCAAGAGCCGCTATAAATCCTGCCGCTACCTCCTCCTATCAGGAGATCTGACGTTAGAGCGCACCTCGTTGAGGAAGTTGCGCTACGAAAATGAAGTACTCGGAGCGAAAAGCGATCTTTCGAATCCGTCGATATGCAGGAAAGTCGTTGCCGTAAAGGCGCTGTCGTTATTAGGAGTATTCGATATCTCGATGGACAGCGAAGTCCGCGGGGAAGGATGATCGCGCATAGTAGTTGCAAAACGTAATACTACGGGTCCGATGATTGAAATACATAGGATTAAAACCTATGCGGGTAATGAAATATGCATCAATGCGTCCCGTAAGAAGTACGGAGGATCGTTTATTTGGGATACGTTTAACGCCTCTTCGTGATAAAGTGGAAATCGTGGAAAGTAGACTGCTCTCTTGGAGCGGCTTATGGGAGCAAACTGGTCCTACCAGGTTCACCTGCTTTTGAAGCTCTGAAGAACGGATCGGTAATGAATCTTGATGTATAAGGAACAAGCATCTCTCCGAGATGACTCGTATTAACATAACCACGGCGCATTCTCACCGCCTAAGTAATGCTATCTCGCGTTTGGTACCTCCATCGGTTTACGGGGAAATATATTTCAGTCTGACGGAACGTGCAACTAACGCTTAATGCCGCCATTTATCCGCTCAAAACGAGCCGTCCGCGAAGCATTTTCTGCGAATATTTCGCGCATTTATGCAGCCGGCTGAAGGATGTGCGTACGCGCAAAAAAAATTCTCGAACGCCATCAGCCCCGAGGATCGCGGTATCTCATTCGGGCCCCGTACTTTACCTCGAAATCCGAGGACAGCCTTTGAATTCGACGATTCGAAGAACTTTCCCCGATCTTGCCCGACATCCTGGCCAGCTCTATAGCTCAGATTTTGCTTCGGCCGCTTCAATTCCTATCGATCGACCAGATTTACGAGCCTTCCTGAGACAGTTCCGCGCAGCCAGTCCGGTAGGGCTTTTGGCTGCTCCTCCGGCATCTACGGAACGCGTAAAATCCGTTTTCCCCGCAACGACGACTGTCGCGGTTCAATCAGTAAATTCAGCCACAAGTGGAGTACCACCGGGATATCGCGTGTGCGCACGTATCTGTCGCTGACTATCGCATCGTGAATCCACTCCGCCGACGTTTTACGATCGTCCTTCCCCTCCTCTCTCCCTCTCTCTCTCTCTCACGTTTTCTCTTTCGCCCGATCTCCCAAACTCAGCACCCTTCCGGAGCCTCAGCAGCGACGCGATAACTCCGGGCATCGCTCGGATTATTCCAATTATTCCCGACTGTGTTGACGCGATCCGATCTCTTCCTGCCTAACGAGGCCATCCAAGAAACAAATTCGCGATGTTCGACGATCCAACTTTGCCTCCGAGTGCTTAACCCTTATGTAGCCGACCGAAATGTTCAGGGTTGTTTGGCAAATTTGCGGCATTAATACTGCAGGCGTCGTAGGAAGAATGCTTTAGGTACGTATAGCACGTGGAATAGTGGAATCGCGAGGCTGGGATGTTCCGGAGGAATAAAGGAATCAAGTCGAGGGATTGCCCGGCGAATGGTAAAAATGCGGGAGGTAAATCGGCAACTTTACTTATTTTCGCAAGGTAAAGGGAGGAAAAACAGCGCCGTGTGCGGCCATAAACCCGGAAAAGGATACATAAAATATTTTATTTTTCATCGGACGATTATCAACGTGCGCTTTAGTTATCTATAAAGAGAACGGTAGGGCGTATACGAGGCGGTGCTTATGTAAAATCAAGGGGAAGATATTAAACGTAAAGCCTCGTATACGTATATCAGCTAGTTTTTGCGCGGCAATCTTCGTTTTACGACTCACGGGCTCTTTCTACGCGAACGTGCGTGCCGGTGCGTTTCCTTCGTTTACGTGCATTTCTGCTTACGAACGTGACGACACATGCACCGCCGATACTCGCCGGCTCGGGATTTTTGCCGCGTTATTATAAAGCGCTTCTTAATACAGTCTCGTCGAACTGCACGAGCTAGTCGCACGTTTTTTCTTTCCTTGCGATTGGCAGAGGAAAATCCGTAAAGGATTACGTCTCCTCGCTGAATCTCGGTTTTAGCGAGATCCCACGGAGAAAGTTTTCGCTAATCCGAGCTCCACGACGCTCCCGCAGTTTTGCAAGCAACCTTCGATCGGTTACGCCGATATTACGTAATTTGCATCTCGCTTTGCGCAAACTACGCGTCTCAAAATTATTGCGCGTGTCCGCGAATCGGGCGCCTACGTTCGCCCGAAGTTCAGAGCTCGCGTTTGAACTCGAGCCGCGCTCGGGAATTTCGATTGCGTTTTGCGCCCGCAATATGGGCGGCCGATCGGTGGAAAAAAAATCGTACGCTTATGCAGGGCCGTAATAACGAGGGCATAAATCCGCTTGCGTTTTGCCTCGCGTCGCAGGTGTTGTAAAATATTCCGCGAAAAGGGAAAAGGGGGTGGCGGGAAAAAAAGGAAAAAGCTGCAAGACCGTATCTCGAACGATCCTTTATGGACCGCCGTTTAACGACCGAGTCCCATTCCGGATTTTATTGTCGCTCTATATCCAACCCCGGAGATAAAAGGGACGGGGAACGTCCGTAGTCGCGGAATAATCGTTTAACGTGCCGCGCGCGCTCGAAGGGGTTGCGCGAGTACTCGCGGTGATTCCTCAAAAGAGACGTATAATTCCGGCACTTTTCTTCTCCGTGGGTTGTGCTTCATCCGTGTCTACGGGGCAAACCCAAATTGCCACCATTACGATCCATCTTCGAGGGATGCCGGTTAATCCGAGACCGGTATATCCGGGTAAGAACGGACAGTATCCAAGCGGATACGCGCTTTCGAGGAGGCGAGACTCGTCGATCGGTGCTTGCTACCCAAAACGATGCGCCGCGGAGACACCGTGACATTTCTCATCGGCATCGTTTTAAAAGCAGAAGCAGGAACCGATGTTCTGGTGCTGGTGTACTGGTTCTTTGTTAATTAATTTTGCGAGCCTCTGCTAAGTCGTCATTTCGACTAGGACCTAGCTTTTAAAGTGGATTCCGCACTACCAGAGCTAGAGTATACGTATCGCATGAAAGAACCAAGACTGATGAACAGGACTCGAACTCAAATCTCCCGCGTGGACGTCTAAGACTAAATTCACTATCCGGTCATTCTGGTAACAGGTTAATCACTTTGGGAATGTGACTCCGGCGGGTAGTTATTGCTGTCGGTAGAACGTACACCGTACCAACACCAATGTTTCTCTCAAAATCCGATCTCGAAGGTCGCTTGGCCGCGTTTACCAACGGCGAACGATGCCAAGTATAGCTACGGTGGTGTAGTGGACAGAGGCTCGGACTTCCACGTCGAAGACGTCGAAGATCCGAATTCGAATTCGCAACTCTGTGTTCTTTCTTTTTTTTAAATTCATTTTCGGCATCGATTGCCAAGGTCATTTGGCCATGGACCTACCATTTGAAGACGGTGCAAAACCACCAGAGCTACGGTATCCGTATGAAATGGAAAAACCAGAGGTGACGAATGGGATGCTTTTTCTGAACGAAATGACTTAACGGTGCCGAAAAGAAATCGAAAAAGTAGAACGACGAAGTTACGATAGTGCGGAGGATCTTCAGCTCGGACTTCCACGCGAGAGACCCGGATTCGAATCCCGCCCATCAACGATGGTTTTTTCACGCAATACGCATAACGTAGCTCTAGCAATTCGGATCCCACCTTTGACACAGGTCCTAGGCCAAGCGACCTTAGCGCTCGATAGCCAAAATAAATTAAAGAAAAAAAAAAGGGAGACAACAACGCCAAGAGGCAGGGTCCTCTGGTCGGGCACTCGGATGCGCGCACCATCTACGTGGCGGTCGGTCCCGTCGGACGGATTCAATCGTAAAACCTCAACGTTCCGTCTAACCCGCGCGCCACCTCCGCCGGCCGACCACCACTCTTCCATGGAAGCCTCTTCCTCCGTGCTGCCCCACGCCGCCCCCCGCCCCCCGTCCCCGACCCACCGTGTCTCCACCCCGCGTCAGGGACGTGCCCCCTCCCGGCCGGTGCCCGCAGGCCAACATGCATTTCGTCGGCGTGCCGCTGCTACCAGCAGTCTTAGTGAGTTACGGACTGCATGCAGGCGCGCATCGACCGTGCCGGCTTCTCGCACTCTCCTCCTTTCGAACTTCGCTCCTCGGACACGCTAGACGAATCCTTCCCGAGCATCGTTCCTCGCTCACGTCCCCCGGAAGAGCTCGTTGATCTTGCCTCGTCGACGGTACAGCGCGGCTCGTGTCTGTCGAGGGAAGAGGAGGAGGAGGAGGAGCTTCTCGCCTCTCTCGGCCCTAGGAGCCGAGGAGGTCGACCGGATTTCGGACTTTGAATAAACGGCGCCGAGGAGACTGTCGGTGATAGACAGAGACGGGGAGAAGGAAAAAGGGAGAGAGAGAGGGAGAGGTATAGGGAAGAAGAGGCCGGCGCGACACGCGGGCAACGGGAGGGCAGACCGACGTCGGAGGAGGAGGAGAAGGAGGAGGAGGAGGAGGAGGAGGATAGAGGATAGGAGCGGGTGCGCGTGTGCGAAAAGTGCGCGGTGCTTTTGTTATGCTCTTTGCGGAACTCGATACGCACAGGCCTCGTAACTTAACGCCGGCCGACCCCGCGGCCAGCACGTCGTCGCGGTGGACGTCGCGTCTCAGCCGGCCGATGACGTTCGCCGTTGCCCGATGATTCCTGCCGAGGTGCGTCCCGACGAGCGGCTGCGAGAGAGACGGCCCGATCGAGCGAGAGGAGAGGCTTGGCCGCGGAGGAAGGTGGCCCGCGGCGGCACTGGCAAAGAGGGGAGGACCGTTCCCTTCCGGAGGCGGTGATTTCCCGCTGCGTTTCCCCGCGGTGCCTCGACCCTCGCCTCCGCTCCTCGGCTCCTCAGCCGCACGTGCAGCCGCCAGGGACCCGTGATGCTTTGCCTATGTGCGCGCGTGCCCGCTCCCGTGCGCACATGTGACAACACGAGGCTCGAGCTGGCCGCGTGCTGGGAAACTACCTGGCTCCTCGCTCGCCCGCATCGCGACACTGTGCTTAGTGACGGTGAAGGGTGGACCACGACCGGATATCGCGCTCGCCTTTCGCCCTCCCGCTCCCCAGCCGCACCCCCGGGACTCCGTGCACGCGTCTGGCTCGCCGCTCGCGCGTAACCCTGGTGCAGGACGGATAAAGGGACTCCTCGCTTCCTGGCGGGCGGCTCATCTTGGCGAGCGCTACCAGGTAAACTTATCCTCCTCGACGCGCAGCTGCTGGATAATTTGTCCCTCCGACGATGTTCGATCGTAATAGCGCGAGATGTTGGGTTCGAGACGTTGTTTTGGTTGGTTCTCTTGGAGCCGGAGCCTTGTACGACGATGCGCCGGTTTTGTGTTGTGCCTTGCGTAATAGGCATTGCTCGTCGGAGGATCGTTGGACGGGAGGAATTGTTTATCCTCGATGCGACGTTCGATCGATGAGATTGATGATGGGAGATTGGTTTTAAATTGAGTGTCGATTTGTAATTAGTGTTCCGTCGGTCTTGTTGTTTTTTTTTGTAGTTTGACAAGGGTGTCGTTTTAGAGATGGAGATACGTCGCTGTATTTTTGTATAAAAGTTCGAGATCGAGTAATACGAGGCTTCGATTCGATTTGTTCGTCTCTTCGATATTTCTCGGTGCCTGTCAAGGTCGTTTGGTTTCTGGTTCAGACGGCTCGCGACTCGCCGGCTCTGATGCGTACAATGTTGCGTCGAACGACGATAAGCGCGGTGTTCTTTTCGGCGGCAAAGTTCTGTCTATCCGTCCCCCATTTGCATTCGGCTCCTTTAATCGTCTAACTGTGCGACGTTCTGAGTATCGTACGGGATGCGTCAGCGCGCGCAAATTTTGAAAGTGTGATTCTGACGCTGGAGCTCCCGAGGAAACGATTTCTCGCGGTATTCGAGACTTGTTGCTCGCGGCCCATCCGAATCTTTGATGGTGAGGAAAATCGCGCACAAATACGTTTTTGACATTAGCCGTCGAGGCCATTTGTTGCCTCGATATCTGGTTTAAATTCAGTTTTTGATCGCTGGATTTGCGTGGATATTGAAGGGAAAAAATTCAAGGTCGGGAATTACGGTACGTGGTTTTATCTTCGGCATTGCTGCCTATCTTTTATTTTTATTTGCTTGACAGTCGATACTCAATTTTCTATGAGATTTTCTTTACAATTCAATATTTAGACTAGATATTTAATGGCGTTGTCGTTCTCGAAGACTCGTTGGTACCTTTAGGCTTTTGCCGCTCGTACGATTCCACGCATTCCTCGCTTTTCTTTCAGCGCTCTTGAGCCTCTTAGACACACTGCGCCGAGGCTTTAACACCCCAAAATATATAAACGTCTAGATCCTCTGGCGCTAGCGATTGCCGACCGCTACAGTCTCCTTTTTATACGCGGTAGTTTCTCTAAATTTACGTTACATTGCCATTGTTTCATCCTTCTCATTGGTGTGACACGTGTAAATTTATGCAGTGGGATTTGGAGCTGCAAACGATCATCGTGGGGCTAAATCGATTCATTGGCTATTCTTTTACAATGCACTTTGGATCAATCGCGCCAAACAGATGCAGCGCTTGTTTCGGTTTTATGGATGAATCGGCAATGGCGCGCCGTTAGGACTTTTATGCCGCTGGTGTTTACCCTGGACGGCCAATATATGCATACATATTAGCGTTGTAAACGTATTGTGCAGTTTCATGTATTATTCCCACCTGTAACTACCCCTATTTTGTCGTTCTTAAGTAAAGACATAACCGTATTCTTTCCGGTGTATCTCTATCGATCGAGGTAGCGGGAAAAACTAGCTGTATACCATTATACCACAGTTTCTGTAATAATGTTGTACTTTTAAATTATACCTTTATTCCTGCTGTACATCCTATCGCATGTGGCGATGTACATATACTTTTTGTGCTGCGCCGCGACAGGCGATCTTCTCACGTCGATCCGGTTTTACTTGGATATTATCTCGTAAAATCCGTGCCCATCGTGCTACAATATTTACTATCGTTTAATATCGGTCTTCCCTCCAGGTTTTGCTCGGCCGCACCTGTTTGTAAAAAGGCGACGGGGCAGGATGGAAACCTGGACTCGATCTTTCGTACATTCGAACATTGTTCCAACAACGTTCAACCGCACTTTATAAGTTTTCTTTATCTATCAAAGTTCAAGGACCTTGGATACTACCGTTAAAAAATTAAAAGGACTAAAATCACTCTTGGTCGATCGAGCTTGGAAGGAAAAATTTGCACAGGTACCCTAATTCTCGCCATTATCCAGGAGAACATCGAAAATGATTTCTCTAAATTTAGATTTGCGTTTAGTTTGAGGTTGAAGCCGCTTTTCGTTCTGCGGAAATTTGAATCTTATCGACAAAAAACCAAGTCAATATTTAAAATTAATCTTTTTCCTTTATTATTCGTAATATTTCGCGTTTAATTCTGGTATTCTTACGGCTCAAAAACGTTAGCTCGATAAAAGAAATTCTGACGTCTATTTGCGACGCGACATAATTTTCCTAGAATGACATCCCTTAAATATTCTCAGTCTTAATGCATAAGCGGTATATTTAAATACGTTCGAAAAGTGGCAGGTAATTCTGGCGTTAGAGTCGTTCACCGTGCACGAGGGCGGCCAAGAAGTCGTAGTTCCGGAGGGCATATTCGATCGACGTATTATCCGAAACTGGCCGATTACGGCTTTACATCTTGGTCGACCGGTCGATAAGCAGACCGCTGTGTCGATACTTTTAGCCCGCGATTAGGGAAGGTCGGCTTTGCGAAACACTCACTGGCGAACGGCGCCTCACGTTTTACCGCTCGAATATTACACGTGTTTCAGATATTCTTTTTAAATTCATCCTCGCCCCCGACTGCTGATGTCGTTCGCACTAGGACCCACTGTCCAAGCTCATTTCCGCACATTTAGCGTAACTCTATGTTTCTTACTAGTTAATATTGCATACCTTAAAAAATACCAACGCTTTGTCCAATTTAATGTTGGCCGATTAAAGGGATTGCGTAGATTATAAAAGTGGTGTAAATCCAATTTCGATAGACAGGTGGTAAGATCGGTGGCTACTGCTTTTTACATTCGTACAATATACAAGTAGATCCATTCCCACACTCGGTAATATTAACCCATATTTTTTGATCGACATATATGCTAACCTTTAATTTTCTCGAAACGAACGAAAATGGACTTACACCACTTTCAAAATAAACTGTCCATATAACAGATATCATTGCTAGAGCTATAACAGCACCAAAAAATGTTACGCGTTGATAATCAGAGTCGTGGTACACCCATCATGCCTTAATTCGCCCATCAGCGATGAGCGGGATTTGAACTCGAATCTGTCGCGCGTAAGTCGGGAGCCTCTATCCGCTTCACGGTCGTAACTCTTTACTCGTGTTTGCGCGGTCACGCTTTGATTCCTCGCTGCGATCGATGAAAAGTTGCTTGGAATTGATACATTGTCGCCGATACCGCGAGCCGACAGGCTTAGGAGAGAGGGGGTCCAGCGGGAGAGGGATCGTTTGTTTATTTTCCTCCCATCGTCGCGGAGACGCGGCGCCTTTGAGGCCGGCAGGGAGATTATGTTTCGCTTCTATGGCAGCGGGATAACCGCAGAACCGCGAAGGGCCGATGATGGAATCGAGTTCGTCATTCTCAAGGCTGCGACCGTCGTCGGGACCTGATACCAAAATGCACCATCGGATCTTCTGCTGGGAGAGTCCGCTCGATGGATCGTGAGGCATCGAGCATTCGATCTTGCGGTCTTCATCCTCCTTCCGGTTGATTCGAAACGATTAATGTCTTACTATAGGTCGTACAGTAAGGGGCGTTTTGTGTCTCTCTTAACGACACATTAGTTTATTTCACGATAGGTTTAGAAATTAATACGCGCTGATAAACTATCTAAATTGAATATAATTTACGAGCATCGATGCATTGTTTTATCGTTCGGTTACCCAATGGTCCGATATTTTTGGTAAGATTTTTTACAACTTCCGAGGTAGTGTTTTAGGGATTTGCGGTTTAAAATCCAAACCTTAATGTTTGGAGTCTTTCGATCTATGCTTGTACGGTTAAAACGATTTCTAATTAAGTTGCCTACCGATCGTATGTAATTTCAGGCCAGCAGGCTTATTTGAATTTCTTGGACATCGATATCTATTCGTGGAACTCGGTCAAGCCGGAAATCTCGTGAATATCATTCAAGATGATTTTGAAAGTTATTTGAATAAAGGGCACATATATATGAAATCGGGTTATCGGATTTTAATTTTGCAAGGTATAAATATGCGAGCGACATTGAGCCTCGTGCATACGAAAAGTTCGACGGTTATGCATCGCTATATTGGCGAACCTATCGTTATCGTCGGTCTTACTTTACTTTGTTACTTTGTTCAATGGGCGATACGTTATCGTATTTCGTTTTTCAACCGTGATTTAGCAAGAGATAAGCGAGATTTTTTCGTTGCTGCGCCGAGAATTTTTCATGTATCGCTTTATCGGTACACGAGGCACGCAGATAAGTGGTCACGTTTGAAAATACGCATGGTATATCGCGCGAGGAAAATCATAACTGTCTGACGAAACAAGTGGAAAATTTATTGAAAGTTATGCGATATTTTTCCGCAAGATTATAAAGAGTTGCCTCTACCCGATCCCCCGTTTTTGCTCATTTGGTTCGACGTTTAGTACCTTCGCAAAAGGTCTCGACAAAAGCAGTTTTAATGCCGCGTATTTCTGATTATTTTCTGCCTCTCATCGGATTTACGCACCTCTCATGGCTTCGCGTACGAGGAGAATGGATCTTACCTTCGCCAGGTCGTGACTCCTACGTCCTTCATGGTGGTTTTAGCCGCACCAGAATTCATCATCATTTTTACAGTGGAATTACACTCCCCGCACTTTACGATCAACTATATACCGCTTTACTTTCTACGTACACGTATATCGCCGATTTGTTCGGCTCCCATTTCCGTCGAGTGATTCAATTCGTACAAGAGTATCGCGCCTTTTGGCATATCGTGCATCGTACATCGCGAATGCATTTTCCTACATTCAATTTAGCCACGACTTTAAAGTTTTTCCACAGTTTTCCAGCCTTTTTCCCCTCCTTTCTATTTGCCACGCTCGATAACGCCGATTCATTGTAATACATGCGTGTGATACAAATAGGTAACGTTGTTGCGTAAAAAGCGATCGCGATTATTCGTATCGCGTATCTAAGCTCGTAACAATAGGACTGGACTGTGACCCAAGGATATTCGCATATCTACGACCGCATCGCCGTGGAACGGTGCTAAATCGTTTTACTTAAGTTCTACGGACGTTTAGATTTCATCCGGCGATTGCATCCGATCCCTGGACGGGCCGCCGTATACTTAGTGATACTTTGTCGGCCTCCGTGGCACGGCTACTCATTTCATTTCCCATTATGTCCCTCTGGAGCTTCCACTAAATCACCGGTGTTTGCGCCGCCTCTCTCGACAATCTGTCCTTCCTTATGCTAAGCTTCCAGTAGTTTGCCTCCGCCATCCAAACGAATCTATCCTCTCATCTGCGACTCCTCGACTTCCTGCATTTTCATGAACCGCCCTGGAGCCTCATCTCCGATCGGACGAGCTCCGTCATTTTTTTCCCGTCCTACTATAGATTCTTCGAGATTGGGCATGAGCTCGCGTGCATGGAAATGGCTATGGCACATTTTCTAAAATTGCGAGAGGATTGGCTTCGACTCGAGCGACTCCTCGATAATACGTCTGTGCTCATATATTTATTTAAGCACAATTTAATAAAAGAATCCAAAGTCAACTTTTGAGTTCGTACGAGATATTCTCTATCGACCGATACCGCGTCACTAGAGAGGTCTCGTATTCGGAGGTTCACTCATAATTCGCATCGTTCGTCGCTTCGTTACGAGCGGCGCTGTTTAACGTTACAGCGTCGTTAAAAAGACCTTCCGGCCGCTGTTTATGGAATTTCGCGGAGATCGAGTTTTGAAGAACAAGAGGGCGCGCATCTTGGTTTTCCATGGCTCCGTATAATTCGCTTTATTTCAGCCTGAGTCACTCGAATGTGACTGGCGGTACTAACGATTACGGCTCGCTAGAAAAGAACATATCGCGGAGGCAACTTTCTATCGATTCTTCATGTATAACTTACACCGGCTGGATACTGTTTGAGGATGAATTACATATCGATCACTCCGCGCCCCGGCAGCGGCTAGTGTTCTTACCGGCGCGGAGGACTGTATTATTACTGGCCTGGGGTAAAACCGTGCTCCGCCTTGCGAAAATGTTTTGCAATTACCTTTGCCTTCCAAGAATGTTTCGTCTCTCCCATGCGGGGACACATTAGCGTTAACTTGTCTCGAACCTGGTATAACATCAACGACGAAATTCTCTCGGGCGACGCGAGGCCTGCTGCCATCCGATGGCCGCGCGCAGCCCTGAACTTAAGATAAGTTGGCACTCGCGCCCGAGGTAGGACGAACGTAACTGCCCTGGTTAAATCCACCGCTAATTACGCTCGCCCCGATACGAAGACTCCAGCTCCGATCGAACGTTTGAACTTGATACGCACACACACATACACATATACGCACGTCTACATGTCTCTGCATCTCGAGTGTAGACGGTTGCTCCAAATAAACGCGCCTACGTAATTCCGCGAATCGCGTTAACCGTGATACCCTTCCCTATGCCATTCCTTATCTCCTCTATTAACTCCGTCGATTTTATCAACGGCGTAAAACCATCGAGTTTAAGTGAACCGACCAGAAACGTAGCAGGACACGGCGCTTTCCCGATCGAAGTAAAAAAAAAGGGGTTTAATTTTACCTATCGCGTGCGATCATCGAGCCTTTCTCATCGATCGACTCGTTTCCCTATCGAGCCCATTACTTTCCTTTCCCGATCAAACTCCGGATACTTCCGGCCGGCGGTGTAATTCGCCCCCTTTGGTTAACGAATCGAGCGAGGAGACGTAGGAAGCGCAAACATTGTGCACCAATCGCCGGTCAATGTCATGTTGCAGAGAGGGAACCGACGAAGGCGGGTCGAGGAGGGCGATGCTAAGCGCTCGTCCCACGGCCGTGGAGGAGGAAGGGTCCTGAGGGTCGTTCGTTCGCGCATTCGAGGGCCAAAGGCGACTCGTCCATCGGAGGGAGCCGTAAAGAGCGTCCTGGTCGAAAATGAGAGAGCCCTCCTGATCGGGCTCGTCCGAGTGCGCCGATACCCATAGGAATGGCGCCTCCGCCGCTCATCGGCGAAGGAGTATCCGAACATTTGATCTGCGCCACGATCGAGGAGAAAGCGGAGAACAAGAACGAGACCATCTCCGAGCAGATGGACACGAGCTCCGTGTCCTTGAAGCCGCGCACGCGCCCGAATTGCGCCCGTTGCGGGAACCACAAGCTGAAGATCCCCCTGAAGGGCCACAAGAGGTATTGCAAGTACCGCAACTGCTTGTGCGAGAAGTGCAAGCTCGTCGCGGCGCGGCAGAAAGTTATGGCGAGGCAGACGGCGCTGAGGAGAGCCATGGCGCAAGACGAATTCAGGGTCAAGTCGGAGGAGGAGGTTAGTCCTTCCTCGTTCCTTAGGGGAAATTAGCTAGCTACAAGATCGCGGCTGCGACGTAGCCAAGAGAAGGATCGGTCGTCCTGGGAAGTAACCGTTGTAGTTTCAGCTTCCGTTAACACAATTCCTACCAGTCATTTTCCAGACAGATTTAAGCGTACCAAATATATCCTTACGGAAAAAGAGGACGAAGGAAAAATCTCGATAGTTCGGTTTATCGATCCGTACGCTGGGAGAAAATCATGAACGATTTTTCAAAGAAATCACCGACAGGTCGTGGTAGGAATGGTGTTAAGAGAAGCACGATCGATATAACTTTTATTTCTATTTTGATATTTGCACGGAGAGTCCGTTACTTTTATAGAGTTTTTAGAATACATCTTAAGATATATACGTGAGAATCTCAATGACGTATTTTCGCCCGATCCGATCCCTAGTAAAGGACACGCGCGTCTCGCGCATGCGGCATCCTACGCCAATGCGTTAACACTACCTTAACATCGCCACTTAACATCACCTGCGAGGGGACGAGTGTAAACCAGAAATCACATTAGACGATCCCATAGTCGAGAGAAGCATTTCCAAAGCCCTTTGCTCGAGAAAGATCTCGTATAGGTAAGCGCGGAGTAAGGGAGCGTGTCGTCCGGCCCTAAGGAACATGCGTTTAACGATAATCGATCCCTTACGATCGTAAATTATCGGGTGCCGTTTTCGGACGTTAGCGTGGAGCGCGTTAGTTCGGCATGAATGGGCCCCCGAAGAGCCGGATACCGGAGCTCAGAGGGTTAGGTCGAAAGGAAGAGGCATGGAAAGTCGATTGAATAATTTTGCAATGAATCTTGATAGCGCTTCTTGCACGGGGATTAATAACCGTCGGGGGTAGTTGGGCGGGGCGGTGATTTTTTTGGCCGAATCACGGCGATGTCGACGAATGGGAACTCGATGCGAATACTCGGAATCGGCGTGTTCTCGAGAAGGAAAAGGCGTGCCGCGATTGAGACGCTCTGTAATCATCTAGTGTTTAATCTTGGCGATGCCGAGTTTTCACGGTGGCGCCGCGGGCGAATTGCTACCGCCTGCTTTTCGCATACCTCGCAGCCGCGATAATTCAGGATAAGCGCGGCGTACGATCATAATTGGTCTATTCCTAGCAGGTGGACCCAATTCCCTTTAACCTCGACAGAGATCGGCCAATTCCAGTTATGCAGCCGGTGATAAGCATCGAGAGTAGCATCGATAGCAACAGTGGCGACTCGCCTATCAGCAATCACGGCAGCAACGATATCCACAGTGGAATCTCCGGGGTCTCCAGTATCCCGACCTCTAGAAAGTTACCTACCTTGTATCCGCACGCTGGAACAACGGACCACGTGTCGCAGGTGCCGTCTGGTGAGGAAACGCCTTCTTATCTTTCTTCTTCTATACGCCTTCTCGTTTGCCACCCTCGCACCTTTGACCCGTTCGCCTCTCTTTACGATCGACCATCGGCTTTTCGTATATTAGACGCGCGGAATGCACGATTTCTTTCCGTGGCGGATGAATTTTACGAGACATTTACGGATTAAAATAGTGTCGATATCGTATTCGGGGTATAAATCAAATACCGTGACGCTTCGAGAGCGGCGAATGATTTTCTTTCCTCGATTTTGATCGTACGTTCTTTTTTTTCGAAAGAGCATTTGGTAAACCTGGAAGTGTGACCTGGAACGTAATCTTGTCGGAAAACTTGACGCTTCCAAATAAGTTAATATGCGCGAGGTTCAAACGTAATTACTTATTATGCACGCTCATTTTGCGTTTAATATACAGTGCACCTGCTCGTTGATGAAAGTGCGTACATACGCGCTTGCTTGTATACACATACGCGAGCATGTGTATGTATAAAGGCAGAAAACCGGGATTACCTACCTGTTGCTCGTCCTGATTTCTAGTCACCCCTTCCGCGGCTCTTACGAAACTCAGCTCCTTTACCCCAGAAGCATTATTATACCTTATGTCACTAATTGAACGAAACACGATAATGCCTGGAACACAGCTTAATAATCGACCGTAGATACGGAGTGGAAATCGTGATGATAAATGACGAACCTTTTTATTTCTGACGCACTCTTTGCACATCGTTAATATCGAGACATAGACCGAAAACAATAGCGGGCAATATTTGAAGGTACTTTTACGAAGATTCGCCAGAAAAGTGCGTTAAATGTATCTTCTGATATAATCGTGTATCAGGGTTATTACAGTGATGGCAATACAGTTGCGTTATCGTGTTGGCCAGCAAGGTATAATTTTGGGCCGTGAGCCAGCGTTCGACGAGCGATACGAGCCGCATTAATATTTACAAAGTCGATGATCAGGCGCGCGACAAGTTTTTCAATGGTGTCGTCCGGTTGCTAATTTCGAGCGCGAGGTGAGAACCGATGCGTTTTTCAGCGCCCGCATTCCGGTTTCGTGCCGTCCTCGAATTAATTTCGTAACGGTATGAGAGGATTTCCTAGGCTGTGGCCGGGCGCAGAAACGATGCAGAATCATCGTTCGTCGCGGTTTTCATCGAAACTGAATCGAAATTCTCCCATCAGGGTGCCTATTAGATCTTGCCTTGTATTCCGCATTTTGAGAAGTACGCTAGAAAGTCGAAACGTTAGCAACGTAATAGAATAGGTAGCTCGTAAAACTACTGGGAAAATAGTACATCTCGTCTCGTCATTTCCCTCGTTCCTACGAAGTTTATACGCGCGAACTTTGTACAAAATTGGAAAAGGCATTCCCAACATCGAATCTGGGAGTTACTCGTTAACACTAGAACTACCAGCCATTTTCTGGGCATATTTAGAACACCGCACACATCTTTGAAAAAGAGGGGAGAGTAAGAGGAAATTTCAGTGAATAAAGCCTTATAAAGCAGTACGATTTTTTAAAGAAACGGCCGATCAGTCATTTTGACTGGTTTGGTAGTTCCAGTGTGAAAAAAAGCCGCTTGGACGGAGACTTGCAGCGCACTTTACAGCACCATTATAAATCGCAGTTTAAAATCGACGATGTGGCCAGGACGTTTCGTTCGCATTGTCGCCATGCCTTTGCGTCCGCTCGGTGCGCGAAGGAGCAATAAACGGAAATAATTGTAGGATAAATTATAAGGCCGAGATAGCGAGACCTCCTCCGTCGTGGACTGCAGAAACAAAGGCCGGTATTCAGTGCACTCAGCCACGAGCGGTTATTGTTTATTCTGGTGCCCATACACGCACATACACGTCGACCGTAATGTCGTTCGCAAATGCCATACAAAATGTCATTCGACGAAGTCCCGCCAATGAAAGATCATCGTTCTTCCGCGAGACAATTCGGGCACTGTCTTGAGTTTTACTGCATCGCCAGGGCGCTTGCACGTCCCCAGCAACGTCCTTAGGAGCTTTACGAGCGTGACGTTCTAGCCTCGTCGCGACGCGTCTCGAAAAAGTTCCTCCTTCAGCGGCTCTCTCGAATTCAGCCTCGAAATTCCCCGAGAGTTCGAGCGCATCGACTAAGAGGATCGAGAAATTAAAAAATAGTCTTTTGCTAAAAAAAATCGCTGTACTTTGTAATCGGGCATTTTTTGAGATTTCCCATGATTCCACTACAGAGCTTGAATATGTCAAGAAAGTAGCTGATAAGCGTAGCGTTAAAGACCAGCACCTTTGACTCGTCGATCGATCAGAGTTTTCCAAAAAACTCTCGCCTTCGTGTGTTTCCACGCGTTTACAAGGGAACTCCTAATTAGAACCCCGAGACACACCCGGTATAAGCCGACGAACGTACTTATAACGTCATTCACGGCGATCCCGACGAAATTCAAGCCACTCTTTCACTTGACAACCCGACCGAATGTTAACCCTGGTTTTACGAGCGTCCCTATTGGCCAGCCGACCATTCGAACCCGACTAATATAATGCGAACTTATAACCAAAGCCGAAACCTAGGAGCTCCCTCTTGCTTTTACGATCTGGCTCGTTTTTAAAACTTATCGTTATTTTGCTCGCTTTCGGATGATATAGTTTGTTCACGGACGTAAACGGGCCGAGGGGCGCAAAAGTCCGGGACCAGAAGCGGGGCTAACCACTAAACTCGAATCGACATCGGCGCGCTACTCGGCGCTCGCTTCGCTTCCACGATTTCCCATCGTCCTCGAGCTGCTCGGGATTGTAAAATTTTTTACGAGCGTCAGTCGGGAGAGACTCGCGCGAGACGTACGTGTACAGCTGAATTATTTCTCTTCATTGTTGTGCGCTCGTTCATTCGAAAAGGGATTTCTCGGCAGACGACGCTTTATCGGCCTAGGATTAGCGATCGCTCGTGGAAAATGTCCTAGAATCTTGGGATTTAATATTCCCTCCAATCTTGACGAACGAATAGATTCAGTGTTCGATTTTCGGTCCGCTTGAGGGCGTAAATATAAGGCTCCATACATAAGAATCGAGTATTTTTTTTCGCGCTAAATTATAGAGGACCTTGGATTCCAGATTTTCTCCCGATTTCCTAGATCCGTCGACGGTGGAAAGTTCCACCGGGAGGACGGGTCGTAAAGCCGTAATTGATTTACAGGTAGCGCGACTCTCGAGGATCCGCGCGAGGATGAAATTAAGGCGAAACGTCCGAGTATCATTGGCGGTAATGGAAAGGCGCGCAGTGGCCGCCGATAATACGCTAAAGTCCCGGCGCAGTGGCGTAGGGATTCGTGGCTGTATTAGGGGTGATTATGGCGGTTATATGGGGCTGTAAAGTCCGCCTTTACGAGTCTGCATTGCGAGCCATCGAGTGTACGGGCTTTTAATAACGTATCGGTCGTCGGCCGCGAAAACGCAACCTCCTGCTCGATGTTTACACCGGGCCTCGCCGTGCCGCTTTCGTCTCAAACTCTCCGCGAGGTTCCTCCGCCGACGCGTAGCATTCGCGAGCAACGATTTAACCGCCTTATCCGTCCGACTCGTTCCTTCGATATCCCAATCGCACGCGGTAGTTCTGTCCTTTCCTCTTGGCCTCGACAGCGAATATTTATTATTCACCGACTATTACTATTTTCTTAAATAGTATTTGTATTTACTAGGTATCGAATAATACCAATAGTACCGATATGAGACTAGTATTAAGTATCAAGCGATAAGTAATATCGGTACTCGTATTTACTATTTACTATTCGTCGTTCATATCGACGCGGTTGGGAAACAAAGGGAAATATAGGGATAATAATACAGGCTTTGCGCTCGAAATTCGAAGAGGATGAGTTCGAAGCGCGGAAGGGTGAATTTTGAGCGCAAACCCGCATTGTAAGTCTTCGCTACGGCAGCGAGAAGTATCGCGCGTAGAGATTAAGCTCGGCCGAACAGCCGAGCCACGGGGTCCTCGTAAACGTTTACGAACGTAAAAGTCAGCGTGCATTTCGCGTGTAATTTACATTCATACCGGGCAGTATTTTACGGTGATAATAAATTCTTACGAATTACGGCGCGCACCCTGCGTGCCAGCCGTTGGAGCGCCATGTCCGCGCGCTCCGAGCTCTCGATTTTATTCCGCCTATAAAATCCCGGTACGCTTTTCAGGGCGTCGCGGGCGTCTGATCGGCTGTAAAGATTAATTTCCATCGTGCGAGATCTGCCGGTAGCCCTGAGAAATATTCATTCTTTCGGATAGCGCGCACGACACGCGTTGGGCTAACTTTCGATAACCCCCCCGCCGCTTTGATGCTCTTTTAATACCCCCTTTTCGGGCTCCTCTTTGCCCCCTCCCTCCGCGGAGGATCCGGTAATGATGCCATTATGAAAATCGCTCGATCGTGGAGGGCATGCGATCGAGGGTTCATAATTACAGGTAATTCACTCCTAATTACCGCCACCGACGGAATGTCAGTTTCTAAGAAGCAGGACGATAACGATTGCCTTCGCGACAGGTGCGCTATCCATCCAGTCTCGAATCCTTTATAGGGGCGTTCGCTTCCGAGGAGCCGATCGATAAAGGTCGATGCTTCCATCGTCGAAGTCCATCATCGAATGATATCTATTACCCAGCCGGGGGGGTCCGCGTTAAAAAGTCTCCCGGCGCATCGAAAATCCCCCTTGCATAATGGGCGTTGCGCTAAACGACGCTGATGTTTGATTTTTAAAAGATCGCGTTTCGTGGAATACATAACGCGGAGTGCACGCACGAGGTATCTTGCGCAAACTGAATTCTTAATTGACGCAGGAAGAACTCGTGGAGCCTGACCCTTTCATTTTTTACTCGAGAAGTATTCCACGCCCTCCGAGGCTCTTGGCGGGGAGAGAGTGCGGTTGAAAATTAATATTTAACGTACGAGCGATATTGCCAGGTTACGACTCGAATCTCCGTATCGTTCTCGGAAGGATAATCGAGGGAAAACGGTTTGCGATCGGTTCGAAGGAGCCCCCTCCTTCTCTTTCCCTCGCGTACTCCCTTTCTTCTCCGCCGGCCTCTCCGAATTTTTTACGACCTCCGCCTCTCATCTCGCGCCGACCATTTCGAAAAACTCACTCGTAAATCTCGGTTAGCTCGTCGGCTTCCTTTTTTCTGTTTGGGCTACCGCGATTGGTGACGTCCACGCTGATAGGTAGTCCACTTACAAAATCTAAGTTGCCCTTTTTATAGACCCTTCGTGCTAAGAGCCGAACGAGGGGTAACATCTCCCGTTACATGGAACGCCCGCTGTACTCTTTTCAGGGGTCGCGTGGCACTGTGGGGTAGTGTTTACGACTTTCTTGGGTTACAGCCTCGGAGTTACGGTGTCAGAAGTACGACGGAGGGTAGGTCAGGGTACGAGACGATCCTCGGGGATTTTGTTATATCACCCTTTCCTCGTGGAAACGGTAGCGAAAAGTGGAACGTGGATGAGGATGCGATTCGATCGTTGCGATGGATTCTCCATGCGTTCCGACCGAGGGTAGTCGTTTCCTTTAAATATACGGTGTTCAAGGGGCGAGAGGGTTGCTGCACTTTACATATTTTTCTTGTTTCGTATCGTATCTTATTTATAATATGATTCTTCGTATCTTATTTAGTCTAATCTTAGTCTCTTATTTATATTATAATCCTTATTTATATTGTCACGTTACGTGCACTCGGCTACGAAAAAGTCACACGCCGAATAATCGTTAAGCCACACGCTGAAGCGAATAATACGGTGCTCGAAAGATCACGAAACATATCATTCGTGTCTGGCTAGTGCGTGGTAGGTTTAATATTAATTTCACCGGAGATACCGCGCGATTGGGACCGAGCCACGGAGAGGATCTTCGGGATCCTGCGAGGCGCGTCCATCAGCCTCCGATCAAGATACTCCTGGTCGTTCCCGCGAACAAGCCACTTGGTTTATGACTTTATTGTACAAACACCATTAACCGGCAATAAGTTTGCGATTAGTTCGGGGCGGATAATAGGCGCCTCCTCGCAAGAGGCCGTCATCGAGGATGAGGATAAGGAGAGAATGTAATTTGCGATTAAGGCTACCGAAGCGCGATCGGATCTCGTTCCGACATATCGCCACTCCTGGCGCGATTTAAGGGAATTACGAAACTAGATATCGATCTGTCACGTCCGATAATGAGAATATTCCCTGTTCACCGCAAGGTCCGTGCTAGAATGTTGTACTTAATAAAATGCGTCCGCGATCGGGAATACAATTTGTGCCTTCGCGTGCTTTGAACGGGGATCTTCGCCACGGTCGGCTATATTTCTCGTCGATACCTAAATTATACGTCAGGGCTAGTGGTGAATGTGGAATATTTATGTTATTGCCCGCGACAGATCGATGTTTAATTCATATTATGATCACGGGACGGTTCTTAGATCCAGAAACGCATATGCAGGGGGGATTGGATCGCCTTTAGAGCGCACTTAACCCGCGATATTGTGCAACATGGTTGGTCTTGGCAGCGACGATAACGGAGATACGTTCTCTCGGCCGTCGAAAATACATCGGCGCACGTGTGCGCGAGCGAAAGAGCGCCGCTCGTGCAGCTTCGCGCCCCCACTTTTCTATCCGCGATTTCGAGAAACTGCTATTTCGATTGCACAATCCACGTGCTGGGACGCACGCCGAGTTTTTCGTACTCGCCCGCGGACGACCGAGAGTCTTCCAGCTTATCTACGAGCAGAGAAGTTCGAACTGCGAATTTCTACGGGCCGCGAGCATCGTGGACGCAGACTCACGCGATCAGCCAATGCACACCTAGTGCTTTCCCCGTTGCGCAAGAATGCATCCGGTGATTCAGCCCGCGTTTCTTCGCGCTGATAATCATACTTCAACGTATCGCGGTTTGTTTGTCTCTCTCGCGAAATGGGATCTCTCGGAACGCGTGCCCCGTTCAAGGTATTCTCTTTACTTTGTGACCAAGTAATTCCTTAAATAACTGGCAAAAGTCGATTCACGTCGGTGGTTCGATCCGAATGACTATCGTTCGATTTCATTAAGAATGGTTTGGAAAATTCGGCGGGATTTTTATTTCTCGATATGTATACCCTAGGATCTCGCAGTCAAGACGGGTTTCAAACGCGTTTTCGCGTAGAAGACTTCAGCGATGGATCCCCCTCGCGCAAGTTGGCAGCGTCATTTATTTAGCCGCAGCTCGTGGCACGAAACAAAGGGTTGCGCGTATATGGAAGAGAGTTTGAGAGCCTCTGGCTGCGCGCAAAAGAAGCGGAGTACTCAACGAAATCTCGACTGGTAGGCGCGAGGCACGTTTCCGCCATACGATCGCGGTCACAATCAAAATATCGATTGTTCCGAGGCTAATCGTAGCCCCTGCCGGTTAACGTATCGAAGTACCGCGCGCCGGTCGACCTGGAAATAGCCCCACTTGTGGGGTCGAGGGATTATCGAGCACCATTCCTTACCATGAACAGAGCTCTTCTATCAGAATCCACTATTAGCGGAGTCTCCTCTATCTCGGGCTGGTACTCGTATCATCTCAGAATCTCACCAGTGAGTTCGCATAGTGTGCTTACGTCGATATGAGAAGTCAAATTTTCCATTGCAATAATCCGTCTCCAAGCAACTCTCACCATCGTCGTTTTTTCCTCCATGGAGAACTTACACTTATACCTTCGATGGAGATCGGAATCCCGATATTCGAATACTCGAATCCCGATCGTTGTCCAATTCTCAGGAATTCGCTCCAGAATCAACATTATCGTGCTCTCCAGTCTTCCACGTAGAAGGCCGCGGTTGATATTAAAACTAATTCGTTTTACGGCCGCGGACGTGGATCGAACCGCGCAGTAAAGCCGCTTAACCGAAAGGCCCCGGATCCGCGCGATGCGGGTTTAAGAAAATTTATCGTTTCGTCCAGATGCATTTCCAGGACCGGCAATGACTTCTTTACTGGCTGGTAGTTGGGTTTAAGTGCCGTGTAAAAGATCGGACGCAAGTACTTGTCCCTGGTCGTATACGAGCCCCGGTTTTCCACGTTAACGCACCACTTTTATGGATTGGCTCGAAAGCCGAAGGAGCAGCGCGATTTCTCCGCGGCGTATATCGCATGCGTGCAACGTGTACGTACCGATAGATACTTCTTTTATGCGCCTCGTACGCTCCCTCGTCGGCATGTTTAGTGCGCGAGTTTTCCCCCCTGCGCCCGCCTCCTCCCACATCTCCACGGATTTTAGTCCCCGCACGGGGGAGCGTTATAGGTCCCCCCTAGGTATGGGTTATCCCAGGAATTCGGTTTATAACCGCTGACTCCACTGACTTTTATTATATCCTCCTCCTCTCCTCGCCAACCCCCGCGCGCAGTTCCTACCTCGCTTTCCTTCCTTTCCCCCCTCCTCGCGATCCCCGTTTCTTACTTTGTCGTAACCCTCCTCGTAATCGCCGGATGGAAATACGCTTTTCCTCCTTCGCAGGTTAAGACGAGCGGTTTGTATATGGGTATATCTGTGTGTATGTTGTTTTATGGCGGGCTTGTGCTCGACGCGCTTGAGCAGGTTTCGTTTCTTATTTAAAGTACTGATTATAATAGTTTTACGATCGCTCGATCGCAGGGGTACGCGGTCGAAAAGGTTTGGTGCTACTTTTCGATAAGCAGCCAATCCAGATTAAGTAGTAGGTTAATCAGCCAATCCGCGCGGCTCATAGGTATCGGCTGCGCGCGCACGCTGCCGCGATCCAGAAATTTCTACTTCTCAGCGTACCATTGCTACGATAGTTTCTGCAAAACATTGGGAAACGAACCCAACGAGGGATCGATGATTTCAAGGATTCCAGGACCGTGTCCAGGGTGGGTGGAACTAATTTGCGGTGCGGTTCTTGCACAGTCCTCCGGATATTCCCTCTTAACGGTCGGAGGAGCGTAAATGCACGGGGAGGTTTTATAAGTTCGCCGTTGGGAATAAAATGATCGACGGGCGCCGATCGAACGGGGCCCGGGAAGGTCGGTGGTTTTTTGAAAGGGCCCTCCTCGTGGATTTTACGAGGGAACGTTACGCCTGTTAGGCGAATCCCTCGCGTTAGTCACCGGAGAGGAGAAGCCTGCCTTCCTTCCTTGGCTTGAGTCATCTCTTTCGAGAAGTCGGGCCAGCAGCACCCTTTGTCCCGCTCGTCGCCGCCATCCGCGGTAAAACGCCGCGGCCGTGCCATCGATGCGAAAGTTACGACCCCTTGCCGCCGATACAATGCGCGAAGGCGAAATTCGAGTGTGCGCCTTTAGCCTTCGGTTATTTCGCAGCCGCTGACACGTTAGCTTCACCTTCTTGCAAATGCAAATTCAATTTTTTTTTTTTGCAAATGGAATTCCACTTGCGAACGGGGGAATTTTTTTATTTCTCTGCAGGGTGAATTCTATTTGCAAAAGGATGAATTTAATGTGAAAAACCCGTAACGGGTTTGGCTTACTATCGACTTCGAGGCGTCCCAAGGCGACCCTTGAAATCCCCCGGGTATCGCGTCCAAAGAGGCTCATTGTGTGTCGTTGTGATTAAGGCTAAACATCCTTACCGACGAATGGTAATTTTTTTTTTCAAGAATCCTAGAGTTTAGATCGTGGGAAATATTACTGGATGTTCCATTTGTCTAAGCCTGTTTTAAAATGGAGCCGAGATAAACATTATCCGCGCTGTTATATCCCGTGAAAACGCACGTTATCTCGGTCAACTTTCAATCGAATCACGCGAATCGCCTGGCGTGTTTCCGTTCGTTCTCTCGGCCTAACCGATTGGCGCCAGTGATTGACAGCTTGACGCAGCTACGGCGATCAAAGAAGTGCCGAAATAACAGTGTAGAAGATGCACGTAAATGAGAAGGCGAATTATGCCGGAGTTAATCACCTCAATCTGGCGGGGCCCTTGGCCCGATTTTGGTTAATCGCCTGACAAAGATCGACGGTAATTGCGTAGTTTCCACTAAGTGCCGCCGATGGCACGCGTCCAGCCGTGAGATAAGGGCGTCGAGCGCTGTGTCCAACGTCGGGCCGCTTTGTCCTTTGGAAAAATCGCGCTGGGACGATGAGTCCGTTTTCGCGCAGGGCGAAACGAAGACGGTGGCTCTAATGGCGCGGCTTCACGATCGAGCGCTACCACTTTTCCGTGAATCATTAAATCTCTTTCCTCTTCCTCCACGAGCGGGCATTTCCTTTATTAGGCCCGCGGAAAGTACACGGCGCGATTCAGGTACTGCAATATGCAACGAGTCGGGGAATTTTTTATTTCCAACAAAGGCGATCGATCGGCAAACTTTGTCGGGCAGGAAAACCGGAGGGGTTTAAAGTTTATTGCCCGTCCATCTTGTTCTCCGCGGCGCACGTTTCTTGCTCACGCTCGCCTCGTACGCGCGTCTTGCTTCTACGCTCTTTTCTCGATTTTTTTGCTCGTTGGCGAACTGGAGAGTAGAGGATTGGAAGGCCCTGGCGCGGACACGCTTAACCGTCGGCCGAATCATTGGATCCTCCGATTTCTTCGCAACCGTCAAAAGTTCGTCGCGACCTTAAAAAGCGATTCTTTAAATAAATGCTCGCCTATACTTGGGTTTTGCCTTGTATGTTTTATATTATCATAGAAGCGTAGTTTATTATGCCGAAAAATACCGCGAACGCAGGCTCGCTGCCGGAGGAGGAAAGAAGGTTGGGTATGTCTGCTCTCGTGGAAGGACATAGCGAAGGCGCGCAAGGAATTATTGAGGAGTCTATCGAAGGCACGGAAGGCCTGTAAATATAACAGAGCAACGACTCTGCGAAGTTAAATGCGGATACGCTCATTTTGTCAAGTCATTCCGACTCGACGTATTTCGAATTTGGATTTTTATCATCGTTCGACATCTCCGTCCGACGTGCCTATGCGCTCAATCGAGTTCCGAGGCCCGCACCGCGCATTTCTGATTCCCTTGTTTTTCCTCGATCGCAGGAATTTTCCGAAGGCGGAAAGACACGTCGCGGACGTTTGAGAAAGCCATTTTATCAAGCACAGGGTGCGTCTCTTTCGATTCAGGTCGCCCAATGTCATTCGTGGTTTGCAGTAAACATTTCTCCCGTCGTGGCACGTCTTCGTCTTTAGCATTGCGTGCCCAGCCCACAGAATCGATCGATTTGGCCATACGTACTCGGAAATCATCAATGCTTAAGTGTTCCAGGACGCACATACTCCGCGCTCTTGCAAGCACTATGTAATGTGCATGCCTAAACTGTAAAAGAGCGGCTGACCGAGGGCTTAAATCTCGCACTCGCGTGACCAAGTCCAGTCGGAAGCGATCGATGAAGGCGATCAAATTTCTAAGCGAGAGATACCCATGCTCATTTTCTAAGATAGGAAATCTGCTCGATTTATTAAGCGGACAATTTTGATGATGGTCGCATTGAGCGAAAAGGAAAGTTGTACCGCGCGATTTCATCCTTTAATCCTACAGCGATATGGAAATTATTTATCGACTGCACCCGCTGAGAGGCCCAGGTATCAGAATTGGCGACGCGCGATTACGCGAAAGTTCAAACCTCTGGAGGGGTATTTACGCGAGAATTACCGACATCCAGATCGATGTGGCACGATTGCGCGAAGGTTTATTTAAGGGCAAATGAGAGAGGGTTGGCTCGTGTACACGGTTAATTGTCGTCGAGAAGTACGACTAGCGCCGATGAGGTTATAATTTTGCGACCGCACATCGATAATTACCCTCTCGGGGAGATTCGAAGGCGCCACCTGTGGAATTATGTATTTCGCACGGTTTACACGAGTAAAAGAAAGCAGTTCGCACGACTTAATCGATTCGCGCGAGTTAACCGCACACCTTCCCGGATGTGCCTTCGTGACAAACGCCAGTGGCCCTCTTTTGATCGGCTAGCCGCCTTTAACCCTAAATTACGATGCTTCACCGTGAATTACGTCATTCGGAAACTTTCCTCAAATTGACCGCTCAATGGAAACTCGCGGTAACTCGGGAAATACAAACTTGCAAACGTTCCTTTCTTATTTTTAGCATTATTTCGAACGTAGACAACATATGCATTTATGATCTTTGGGTTTAGAATATGGTAAAAAAATGATTTGCGCACGATGGGGTACTCGTAAAAGTAGAAAACGACTCGTGCTTCTTTTCCGTATATTAATAGACTATGCAGAACACGTAAAGAAGAGAATCACTTCTCCTCGTCGTTGATAAAATATGGCGTAATTACCAAAAATAATAAGGTTAATGCGACGCTGCGCGCCGTTCGATGGGCTCGCTAATGACGGCGGATGTATTAAATCTATCTTAAAGTTCTCGAACGTTTAATTATATTAACGCGCCAGGCGAGAGCGCATTATCGTCAGCGTGATAAATGCGTCCGTGTGACGTTCGACGGATGGCCATTTCTTCCTCGGCGAAACCGGTCCAGATATTGTGCTCCACGGTTGAAGTTACAAGATAATTAGACTCGCGGGTCCGGACAGCAGGGGGGCCTTAATGGAATCGCAGAAACAACGCGCCGGTAAAAACCGGTGGAGATACCTCATTGGCTTATTGGGCATCGTTAGGTGCATTCTGTGACTCTCGCCCTTGCGCTTTAACGCACTGCCTTATGATCCTTTCCGGGAAGGCGCGTATTAAAGTTCACTCGAGGGCGTCGAGAAAAAGAGCAGGGCTAATGTCCGTCCCCCTTCGCTTCTCAACGGGAGCGTAAATTTTTGGAAAATTACGCCGAGATGCATGTTCCAAGAAATCAACAAGGGCGCGGGTCTTTATTGGCAGTTTGACACTGGAACTATTTCACCTTTCACCTTGATATTTTTTTTATCTCTATATTATATATTATATTTTTTTTATGCAGACGGTACACATACATGTGCGAAAAGTGGCCGGTGGTTTAATCGAATTTCCACTCAAAACCGCACGTTCCACGATTCATGCGAATGATCGAACAAGTTCGTCTAATATTCGAAGACCAAAAGGTTAATACACGCTCGCTGTCTCGATGAGTCCGCAGAGCGCGCGAGGACTCCTCGGTAAAATTCTACTTGAGCGCACTCGACGGCCGTTCCTCTATCTTTCTCGCCCATAATGTATATCCAAGTGATCGCGTGTCGCGCCAGCAACACAGTAACTTTCCTCGTCATTTCCCAGCGTGCAGTACGTAACGTGCAACGCCCAGGAACATCGATCGATCCTCCGTGTCCCGTTGAAATCGTCGCGACTCCGGGGACAGCGCCCAGGTGCCATGATTTTTTTATTCCACCGCGGAAGCGCACGCGACGAATTTGACCGCGCAGCGACGTAAGAAAGTCGCCCGGCGTAAAAATTGTTTGGTAGGAAATATTCATTGGACGGGTACAAAGTATACCCTGCGCATCCTACCAGCGGTTCGAAGGGTTGAGCACGCGCGAGGAATGCTACCGGCTACGAAATTACACGCCGTACCTGTGTCGCAAGGGGTATTTATTCTGCCCACCCTAGTTACGATCCTTAGTTCGGTTATTCCTGGAAAATAATGAACGCCGTAGTTTTTAGATGGCGCGATCGGAGGGGTTTGTTTGCTGGGTGGACGCGCGCACTCGAGGATATTTAATTCGATGTCTCTTTTGTATCTGTTGACGATGGATCATTCGGTTTGCACCCTCAGATTCGTTATTTGGCTATTTATAAAGCTCGACATGGACCAGTGGTATGATTTGCAGTGGACATTCGTCCGTGACATTGTCAGAGCAACGAGAAAAAATCAGCGCGCTCGAAGGAGACGATTCTAATGAAAGAATTTTCGAACCAAAGTTGAGCTGAAAACCTTTTCTATTCTCCGCCAAGTGACCTAGGATAGTTGTTCTCGAAGGTTCGGTTAAGTACGTTCGTTAAAGCATAATCCATCCGTGGGTCATAACGCGATGTCCTCATTTGTGCACGTAATGCACCGGTCGGTCGTTGTACGAGACTTCTATGACCTATAGCTTGGTACTGGCAAATGGGCCGCGGAGAAAGGGGATATTAAATATTTGCGTTTCTTCCGTATTCGGCCATGACGAATTTTCACCTAGAAATTTCTTCCTTTCAAATATTCAACGATAAAAAAAATGCGCAACGTAAAGCGCGAGTAGATTCCAGGAAAAGAATTCTTTATTAGATCACCCCGGTGTACGACGTTAGCCGTAGACATTAGTTTCACCCTTTTCGATGATGCAAGACAATTACGAATGGAATTATCGTTCTGTCATCATCGAGGCATACGCGGATAGCTTTCGCTCCCCTGTCCAGCACTGCGTAACCACTGTGACGAGCATGACTCGGAACGACGAAAACCATCGTGACCGTCATTAGACGATTATTTACGAACCATCATCGCATATTTTTAGTACGTTAAACGACATAGCCTACCCAATAGTACCGAGTTGAAAAATCCAAGAAAAAGACGTCGGATATAATTCCACGGCCGAGTGGTTGAAAAGCGCAACCCTCGAGATCGACCAGCTGTCGGCCGGGGGGCAGAAAACCGGCGCTGCGGTTCGATTTCGAGGGCGGATCGGGCCACGGAAGAAGCGAGAAGGACGGCCAAGAGGAGGCTGGGGCGGCTAGTAAAGTTGGTCACAGTCTAGCGAGCCGAGGCTGCTCTGTTTTACGAGCCACGGGGTTAAATGATCTGTCACTTTCTCCCCGTATCTGCCCCTCCACGCTGCACGGCCTAACCGCCATTACAAAAATGTCGTAAAATATTATGGCCTTGCATCGTCCTCCTCCTCCTCCTCCTCATCGTCGTCCTCCGTGTTGTCGATGCCAACATGCTGCCGCGCGGAGAGGAACTCCCGTCGACGAGTTCCCCCTTTCTCCTTTACTCTCTTCCCCCTTGGCCGCGTCCTCCGTCGTTTTCCATCTAGACGTCCCTCTTCGCTCCTCGATGCGTATTCCAGCAGAAACGAGCGGCTGGTGTACGCGGATGGACGAAGGAATTCGCGGTGGAAACCGACAAGGGCGCTTCATTTTCATTCTCGCGAAGCGCCTCGCGAGCCAACTTTGCGTGTCCAAAGAGTCCTAAAATCTTTACGGCTCTTCGCCATCTCCCCCTCTCTTTCTCTCTCTCCCTCTTTCTCTCTTTCTCCTGTTCCTCGGCTAGAGGGCAACGATCCGCGCGGCATCTCCCGCGGTCCCTCCATCGGGGGTGTTTACTGTCTGCCCCGCTCGGTCCTCGCATTGTGCTCTCGCCTCCACGAGCGCCAGTTTGCGACTGTCCCTGGCCAAGCTCCGTACGAGCATTCGTCTTTCGTCCCTTTTTTAACAACGAGGATGTTTAAGGGATGCCGTCGTAGGGAAATACGTCACTTTATTTATATTGATCTCTTTATAATATTAATGGCACTAGTTTGACCGTTGTGGTTTTTAATTATATTCCCGAAGAGGAGCATGGGCTTCGTGGTCGGAAGCATTCTGCAGGTTACGGATCACCCGATGTTTATTATTATTAACCCAGCATTCAACATCTTTGATAACTATATCGCAGCGATTGCCTGCATCTCGCTGGTATTTAATTCAACTTAATTCTAGGGGTCGTGGCGAAGAGAGCACACGAAGCAACGTAATAATTCAGGGCTTGAGACTTAAATAAAACATACTCCCGCGTGGAAAGCCTCATTTGCATGAAATAAGCCCAGGCTGGCGCTATATCCGTAGATGAATTTTATCGTGTGCAGAACGTTAACCGATACTTGCGAGTTTGCAGCAAAGTCATTTTGCGGTAAATCCACACATTGCATGCTGAACTTTTGCGGTAGCTACGTGGCTTTACACGCGGGACTGATAACCCTTCCGCACGGCGGAATCCGCCAATAGGCGGCGGGATTGAAAATTCGGGACGCTTGAATGTTTAATTAAACGCGCTACTTGGCTAATGCGAAGGGTAAAAAAGAAGGTCGCCTTGAAATGGCCACGCGAGCCGGTTTTACGTCGACGGTAATGAGTAGGTGCGAATCGCGAGTTTTTGTCGAGGCAAAGAGAGAACGAGACGGAACTAAATTCTCTCATGTCGTGTCCATGTCGATTTCCCTCGGTCTGCAGCCGATTTTGAACCGTCGACATTAGGCCGGATAATTCCAGATATCACGCGCACATGATCGTCCACATTTTTGGCGCGAAAAAATAAATACACGAATTAGCCAAATGCGTAGAAAGAGTCCAGAGAGAAGCGTGGTTACACGTGCAAGGACTGAAATTCGATTTTTCGTTGGGGCGATCGTGAGCTGAGCGCTCGTAGACGCTGGCGTCACGAATGGATCGAGTAAAAATCGAGGATCGGCCCGTCGACCACCTACTTGCTGGAGGGGGGAGGGGTGTACGCAAATTATCGAAGATTTTTTGCCAGTCGCTTCCTTGCGTTTTTGCCCGGGGTGACGGGCAAGCCCAAATTTTATGCGAACGCTTGACAGGATAGAATTTTACTGCTCCCGAAATGTCGCGTCTCGTAAAAACTGCCGCGTTCACGACCGTTTCTCCGCCCGGCTCTTTCCGCTGGATCCCACTGCGATTCCGCGTTGACTATTTTTACAGGCAGGACGAATTGTTGCCAAGGGTTGTACCATTTTCATTGATATTCGCGTAAAACGTGCGATTGCCTGGTAGATCGGCGAACGTCCCGGGCTTCTCGTGCCAGTGCTTCCTTCTCCCCCATCTCCTGGTAGTCCAACCGGATCCGATTCAGTGGGTGATTTAAACGTCGGTGAAAAAGGTAATTAACGTTCGAGCAAGCTCAAGTGCTTTCCGAGTGGACAATTTTGCATGGTCTACGCGGACGCTGAGTCACCGCTTCGTGTTTTACGAACGGATCACCGCGGACGCCATTATTCTTGTTTTTTCAGAAATTATGTACACGTGCTGTCCGATGTATATCATTTCGAATTCTAACTCCAGATATATTTGTTAACTCGAGATACCTTTGCGCAACGCGAATATCCCATTGGATCCGCAAGGTTTGCTACCTGAAACCATCATAAAACACCTCGCAAGCTATCGATTTGTGCGACGAATTCGAAATTGGTAGGTCGCGACGAATTGGAAATTCGACTGTTCTTCGAATATTAATACGCGCCTGGTGAAAGTCGATCCTAAAAATGGGACGCGCCTAGGCGTAGATTTTATTTCGGCTCCGCAAAAGGGGCTCGTGGATGGTACTAGAAGGACGGCGTGTCCCTTGTCACGGAAACGAACCCTCACCTGCATCATAGACTGCACCATAGGTTTCGATTACGCAGAGACACAACGGTATCATTGCTACAAAGCGCGTCTCTGAAGCCCACCCCTTGTGTCCGACGTGTGGCGCGATGTGTGTCCATCGACGCCGAACGACGGCCGGAGGGTGCGCGGGAAGGGGGTGGTTTTCTCTATGTAACACGAGAAGCCCGTCAGGGTCGCCAAGTTGGGAATTCGCGAAACCTCGCGTATACCGTCCGTTTGTGGGCAAAAACGAGCGCGTGGCCGCCATAAGGGGTGTCCGATGCGGACGGCCGGAATGCGACCGATGCGCGGATCTGTGTCAGCTATTAGTATTCTTTGTGTTCAATTATTCGGCAAGGGGGAGACAAATGATGTTTAGCGATTTAAGTAGCCGCTAGATCGTGCTTTAGGCCAGTGCTCCGCAACCGCTTCGCCAGGGCCATCTTTGCTGTGTCGCGATGATTCTCTCGAGACACAAATTTTTTTTTAACGCTGATTTTAATAGAAAATGACGAACGATCGTGTTTCAAGTTTTCGTACGTATTTGTTTACGTATTTATATATTTGCAAGCTTTCACTCTTGATGTGCCGCGGAATTAATAAGAGTAAATAATTCATCCTTTATCGATCCGTATCGAAGGCCGATGCATATTCTTACCCGAAATTTATGTAATTTATTCGAAAAGAAAGTCTCGAATTTATGATCCGATCCGAGAGCGATCTCTTTTCAGCGAGGAGAGGATGATAAGCAGTCCTTCGTGGCCCGTTATACGCACGGCTACATTTTCGAGGCGCGAGTTAAACAGCACCGCGGTTTACGAGGTTTTAACAAAGTCGCAGTTATATTCCTCGAGGTCAGAGACTGCGGGTATATCGAGTTAACGAGCAATTTCGTCGCTCACATGTGCGCGTCCATAAAACAGGCATATTCTCGCTATCGTATTCCCTTATTTTCACTATCGGAGTTGGCGCACGTAAAAGCCATATACTTGAGTATTGCTATATTGTTTTTTCCTTAAGAGGTGAGATATACGTTTTATCTTGAGTTACTCCCTCCTTATTGCGATATGTAATGTCAATGGATAACGTATCGATGTAACCGCTCAGACTAAAGAACAAGGAGTGCTCTCGTATAATCATTCCATCGCCTGTTTGTAAATCGCGCAGAACCAGAGAAAGAAGGAAGAAGCCCAGGTTACTTTTGGTCAAATGCAAAAGATTTTTTACATTGCTCTTTGATCGTAGTCTCGATTTTTTTATCCGTTTCTGGGCTTGAATAATATCGTGCATAATCCTATAACGTTATCAGGGGTAGCATCGAGAGAAATCTTTATTCGAGATTCTCGATCCAACGCATTGACGCACTTGGAAGCGCATTATTTTCTTCGCTTAAACGACGTTCGTGTATCAGCTTTTTAGATTTTGTTTTATTTTAAGCCTTTATAAACTCCTTGGAGTCTCAAGGGTACGTACGCGCGATCGTGCGACGTACGAGCAGTAAAATGCACTACGGCCAACACATCATTCGTGCTGCTTTAATAAACGGGCCCTTAGGGTGACACGATGGTTACCTTCGTTTTATACAATTGACACTATTGGAACCGCTTCTTTTATTGCGGCCAACTCAAGGATGCCTCGTAACAACAATAATCTTTTTATGACTCTTCATATAACAGCGCGATATACGAGGCATGTGTCGGGCTACAATTGTTCGATATATATCCGGTCGAGTAATAGGATACATCGCTCATATATATTTGCAAATCGTACTATTACATACATGCCGTACAACTGATGTTTAATATTAGATCATTTCTCTTGCATCAAACTTCTTTTTTTTCCAAGTAAAGAAAAATATAGAATTTAGGCTGGCAAAGTCAAATTTCGAGGTTCGAACATCACGCGACGAAGGGTTTCCGTGGGATCTTCCAAAATTCCTTAAACCGACTTACGACTTTACAAGGCATTGCAGTACGTCCACCATCGATTTAGAGGAATATCCAGCACAATGCCACGTGCGTACCTTGCATCGGATAGAAGCCAAATGATTCCAGCGACGGTTGTAAAGATTCGGGCTTCAGGGCCACCACGTGCCTTTACGCCGAAATGCACACTTCCGTTGTTCGACGAATCTAATAACTCGTTGGTAGCATCTTTAAAGAAGCGTTCCTTCGTCAGCCTTTGAGGCATACGCATTACGACTATCTACTCGGCTTCTTATCGATGTTTTTGTTATCAGATATCTCTACTCGTGTTCACTGCCTTCGAGAAACCGAGGTTGCTTTTGGACATGCATACGGGTACGCGTTCGTATATCGACGCAATCTATCCACGAGGAAATGCAAGCGCGGCACAGTGTTTACTTCCGTTTGCCTTATAGAGGAACGTGCTTCTGAGAAATGCTCAGCTCGTACTCCTTGCCACCGCAACAACGTTGGTCAACGATATCAGCCACTTTATTACAGTATAATGAGATTTCAACGTGCCGTAGGTTACGGTTGTACCTTGTATTCAAGCTCCGTAATATACGGTATTTGCAGCGCTGAGCATACAGTCCTGGCAAAAAGTATCCTGCAGCCTTTAAGTTTAAACCCATTATTTGGCGGCATCCGCGTTTAGGGATTTCGTTTTGCACCCCGCGGTAATACCTAGTTGTGTTTTTCAAAGAAACATGCATTTAGGGTTTTTTGTCGCTCAGCCGAGTGTGTACCGTTAAGCGCGCATGCGTTGTCACTCGATCAAAGGACACGACAGCTCGGAGTGGAATATTCGAGTATGTTTATAAAAATAATCCGACGATTAACACGGTGAATATTTTTCTCGCACGCAAAGTCTTTCGATTGATGAGTACGTCTTGTCTTTAAATTTCACCCCGAGTTTACGTCAAACTCACTGGCGTCGTTTAATGACGAGGTGTCAGGTGGACGAAAACACTTTGCATACTTGGTAACCACGCGATATCGCGCCGTAAGAGCGTCGTATTCTTTCCTTAGGTTTTATACGGGTGACGTCAATCGGGATTCATTTTTCGTGCGTCGCTTGCAATTACATATTGTCACTCTTCGTGTGTAACGCATGATGGGGAACTCCGTTATCCGTTCTTTTAATATTAACCCGGCTTTGTGGGTTAATTTTTTATTCGTCGCCACGTTTGTCCTAAAATTAGCGACGTGGCATTTGAATGTTTAAGAATCCCAAGCGGATTGGAAGACGTGTTTTCGGAGCGATGGGGTAACGTGTAAATTAACTCGTTTCATAAAAACGTGGCGCAACGTCTAGCTCTGCAATACGCACTTATTACGAAGTCTTTTAAAATTTTTATTCTCGCCACTGCAAAGCGAAAATTGGCTGACTAATGATCGTAATGAGAGTTCTGGTAACTTACGATAGCCATATCCGGCGATGAACGTTTCTTGTCCGCTCGATGTTTAACGGTACCTTTATATTTGCGACAATTTTACCGTTATTACGCGGCGATATATTTTTTTTATCGATATCGAGAGTCAACGGCATAGCGTATTTGATCGAACGCTCGTTATAACTTTCACGCCTATTATGAACTGTACGATCCAAAGTATATCCAAAATTGTGTCTGCGATCGGCGATATCTTCCTCTGCCGTAACCATTTTTCAAATTTCAAATTTAAATATTTTACCAGAATTGAATCTAATGCCCGTTTCGAAGACACGATTAGCGGTTGATCAGAAGAAAGACTTAGTTAAAATGTTACCGCAGTGGTGTCCACGTATATTACTTCTCGTTCACCACCGTACACGGTTCCCGATCGATCCGAAATCCCCAAACACGGATCATCCCTTAATCCACGTTAAGATTTAATAAACCTCTCCTTTACCGATTCTCCAAACGCGTATACTCAAAATAAGACCGCTTGCCCGTTTAAACATCGCAAGAAGGGCCTTTCATATCGGACAAAAGTAATCGCGAGCACGATAAAGTATCTCGAAGCACTCGCAAGAGTATCGTGCATAGGAGCCCCGAGGGCTTATAACGAGAGACATAATTTGATCTTATAAACATCCCGTCCACGCCGAGCGCTAATATTTATCTCGAGTAGGATCGCCGTCGGGCTGATTTCCCTGACAGCCCCGTTCCTCCTTTTCCTTCCACGAAGAGATTTATTTAGTCGGCCGGCTAAGGATTGTTTATAATCGTTAAGACGGCCCACAGTGACAGGGCCTCTTTCACCGTGCATTAACTGCACACGCCTGCACGCCGTACATCGTCGTATCGCCTCGCTCACCGGCGAGCCACAAAACTGGTCGATGTCGTTTGCCTGTCTCCGCCGTTGTACGTTCGATCGCTTTCCGAGATAATGCAGGGAGTCTCGCAGCATCAATCACTCGGCGTAGCGTCCGCTAACGGTCAGATTTAAGTTCGCGGATAACGTGGATCGACGAGCATCGCGTAGTCGCGGCCGGATTTAAGATCGGGAATAATGACGTCGCGGAGGCACGTTGGCACAGGTGGTAGATCGCGAGCTTCGTCCCGAAGGTCCTGGATTTACATTCCAACGGGCATTTTGCTTCTGCGCCGCGCGTACGTTCGTCGCGGAGGATCGTCTGGATGGTTTTGTCGTCCATTCTCGAGGTTGGCGTCGAGAATCGGATACGTGAAGGTGGGTCGTCGAAAATTAGGAAGTGACGGAATAGTAATGATCGATGATAGAAATTGGAGATCGGGTAATAAGAAGGATGTTTCGGGATAATGAAATATACAAATCGTGTGCCTTGGGCATTCAAACTGGTCGACTCACTTTGAGGCACTTGGGTGATCGCGTCTGGCGATATTTGATGGTGGGATTTGGAATTCGCGAGATTTCTTCTTGGTTTGTACTCTTGGACCGCGTTCCTTGGAGATCGAGAACGTTGGCGCTTCGAAGTGTACGCGTGTCTAACTCGTCTCCGGGGAGGTAATCGTTATCGCTTCGAATTTTGACTTGACTTGATGTCGGAATTATGCGTTTAACGACCCTTGTTCGTGACCAGAGACGTATCGCGTAAACACTTGCGACGGCGCTTTGTAAAATAAAACGAGCGAGCGGACTCGAATTCAAAAGCACGTTTTTGCATTTATTTTACCCGCTCGATCGCATATAAATGCGGTTAAATTACCAAAGACCTTCGATTCACACCGTGACCGGACCTAATTACGCGATTAAATGCGTGGACCGTACTTATTGGCTATTATTGCGCTCATGAGCGTGTAATTAGCATCACTTATGCATATCAAACGACCACCAAACTCTCAACCATCAACCTTGCATTCTGTTCCGGTCTTCTACATATTCGAGAGGCGAAACCAGTATACCTGGCTTTGGGCGAGGATATGTATTCCGCGATAAATGCATCTACACGCCCGATCCCCTTTTCTTCCGAGGATCTCGAAATTTATCGGTATCGCGTGCACGGTTGACATTAGCTACATTATGAATATTCATTCTCTTCGATCAATGGGCTGTATCCAGTTCGGTTGACTCTCGTCTTATACTCAGAATTAAAATTCTCCCCATACGAATTACGCAATTCTCTGTCAATCTCTTCGGATGAAAGACCGATGGCTTCCTGAAAACGATACAATAACCATCCCCCTTCACGGAACAGAGATCCCGATTAACAGTAGGCTATAGCAAGAAGCAAAATTCAAAAGCCAAGGATATTACACCGGTACCGTGGTCTAAATACCTCGATACATTTTTCACCCTTTATTCCCCCCCAATTGAAAGGGTGTGCTTGGCGGAGACACGACTCTGCATTAACTCGACGACTCTGACGTTTCGAGCAGTGTCCTTCGAAGGGCTAAAAACCGACTCGATGGGCCGCGCCAAGAGGCATCGCCGAGGAAAGCAGGAGGGTTGGGGTGGTGCTGGTCTCGGGGTACCAGCAAGGGGCGCAAACCAACGGCGATGGTTTCTCGGCCGTTTCCAAGAGTCGCGAGGCGCGCAAACGCGGCCGGGTGTTAACTCGGCGCCTTTGACGTCACGGACAAAATGGCTGCGCGCGGTGAAAGGTTGTCGAAGACGATAGAGCGGCGGCGATAAGGAAAGGAAGAGGCAGGTGGTGAGGGAGAGGAGATCGCGCAACGCCGTCGACGGAAAGGACATGGTATATCGAAAGGAGCGGCGTACCTAAGGCCGATCTCTCTTCCCTTCTCCATATCGACGGAGTTCTCCCGCTCCTCCACGCGTCCTCTATTTCTCTCCCCACCCCTCCCTCTCTCTCTCTCCCTCTCTCTCTCCCTCTCTTCCCCTCCGTCGTCTCTCCCTCCCCCTCTCCCCTCTTCTCCCTGTCCGTCTCTCCGTCCGTCTCTCCCTCTCGCAGAGGCGCGTAGGGCGCGTATACGGAGCACGCAGCACGTGGTTGGGCGGATTCACCTGCGCGCGGAAAAGGAGGGACCCAACGCCTGGCGTCCCGACGGCACCTGCGGAGCGCCGTTGTCTATGCGCTAGAGCCGCGCGGCGGGGAGGGTAGGCGCGGAAGAGGGAGGAGGCCATTTTCGCCTTTTAAAAACGATCCAGGAGGCCCCCCATAGGCGGAGCCAAGCGCGCCGCGCGGCGCTGCCATTGGCCGGCTTAATGTCTAATATATCATGTCATAACGCCGGGGAAAATGTTGTCCGTAGCCCCGTTCGACGCGGCTTAGCCCGCAGATTCCATTTCCCTCGGCGTTTGCATCCCTACCCTCGCGCGACTAAGGCCAACCCTTCGCCGTGCCTCCCAGTCCAACCGCTCCACCGGGCGCGCCCGATGCCCAGGGATCGATGTTACAGCGCCACCAGCTCCGGATGCGCATGTCCTCGAGGGCCTATTCGGGACCGGGAGCACGTGGCGATCCTCCTCGTCCGCCCAGCGAGGAACTCCGCGGGACCACCCGGGAGTCGGGATGAAAGCGGGCCAGCTATTCGGCGCCATTGCGCCGTCGAGGCATGATTCGCCTCGTCGAGATGAATCGGCATTGTTGTTCCTACCTTTTGTCGATCGGGACGATGGGGTGGGAAGGGAGGGGGGGGGGGGACTTTTGTGCGTTCCAGTCCCACGCAGAGCGACGGTGTTCTGATCCTGTTGTACGTCGAGAAGCGTCTCCGTCGCCTGGATTGATAAGATAATGTTACACAGGTCCTCCGTCAGGATCGTCGAAATGCTTGTGGGCTTCGGCGAATTACGAAGGGTTGCTGTATGCTTTGGGAGGGATGTAGGGATTGCGATGTAGGATATTTTCGAGGAGGGTATTTTGGAATGGAGAATAGCAAAGTCGAGCGGAGGAACTCGGTTTTTGAGGATTTTTGAGGATTGTTTGACGCGCTCGTGGTGTTGTGGATCGTGGGTACCGTGGATGCTTCGTTTTTGCCTACCGTGATTTCTCCATCGCCGCCATTCGACGATAAAAATCGAGCGAGTTTTTGAGTAACGATCTTTCTCGGGTTGGAGCGAAGCGAATTGCGATACTCGTGAAAGGTCGATGCGATCTTGCGGAACAGGGCCAAAATCCAAATGTGATCGTCGTAACGTTTATTCTGGGAATTGGCCTTACGTTCTTCTTCGGTACGTCGAGGATTTGAAATCGATATTGGCACCCTCATCGATGATGGACGTTTTCCTTCGTTATTCCGTTATTAATATAATGGTCTAGTGCTTCCATTTCGATATAATCGTGAAATAAATATGGTTCTCGATTATTCATCGACGATCGATCGCTCGACCCGGTTTTCACAGTCTTCTTCTGCACTTGATACGGGCTGAATCGTTGCTCGTAACAGACGCTAGAAAGTTTCGAGAAAGTGCGATTCGGTTACCGTTTAGCGGGACAAATGTATCATTAAATACGAGTGAAAGGTACGGGGAAACTCGATAAAGGAGCATCCTCTATGTTCGGTTATCGCGAAGGGATGCAAATTCTATTTCCCCCAGTGCCTATAATAAATACAGACCAACGATTTTAGCGCCCAACGAGCACGAGAATTTAACGTGTTTCGTCTCTTTCGTTTCAGGCGAGAGCGTGGAGATCCTTCTTGAGTACAGCACGAAGCTGCTGGAACTTTTTCATTATCCCTGGGAAATGATATCGCTGATGTACGTTATCGTCAAAGACTCAGGGGCAAATATCGAGGAGGCCGTGAGACGCATACTCGAAGGTAAACCTAAACCATCACGCTCACGTTCATTTTCGTTTCGCAATTTAATCTAAGTCAATGTATTTTCTATTCATTTAACGTCGATAACGCTGATAAAGTCGATCGACTCGTCGCGAAACTTTCATTCGATAGTTACTCGCCTTACCTGTGAGCGTAATTTTTCATCGCCAAACGGAATACAAAAATAACTTGTTCTTTTTTCTCTCGTAGCTTCGTTGATATCACGTCCTAAAATTACGCGACATCCTACCATATCGGACGCCATACTATCGTTCATAATAAAATTATCGCTTGGATGACGCGTAGAGAACGTCTCCGTTACCGTGAATATTTTTACCGCCACGTATTTAAGTCACTTTGATCGGTGGCACGTCGATTATACATATTGGCTTTTCTTGGCCCCGATTATTTTGAAAATAAGGCCATGTTTACAAAGGGTCTCCGCGATATATATCTGCATACCGGAAGTCGGTTTTTCCGTGTGAATTATTCCCCGCTCGAGAGTCGATGCGGATGAACTTGGACCCGACGCTTGGAAGACAGCCTTTCCGCGAGGAACGCCGTGGGACTAACGGAGCTGGAATTCGCGATCGCATCGAAGTTGGCTGACTCGCGTTTACTTTTACACTCGCGGCGTTCATGTTTTATTTACACGTCGTTTATCTTTTACATAGAGAAGCTTCGCGCTTGCCTCGAAAGCACTCGAATCGCTCTTCGGGGAATGTAATTCGGTCCTTAAATTTTGAGCGACGCGCGACACGCACGGCTCGCTCCTTATTGGCGTCATATTTTTAACCGGCCAAAAGTTACCACGGAAATAGCTTCGCGGTGCGCGGCGTGATGTTCAAAATGGTTACACTGGATTAATATACGAAATCCCGACTTTTTGATTAATTAAAGTACCTTGGCAGCTGTACATACGCGCCGCGATCCCTAGGCGTAAATCCGTCCATGAATCGTGGCCGTTTATTTTGATCCGTCAGAAATCGTAATAGAAGTTTCGTCCCTGCCAACTTCGTTGCGACGCGGAATTTCTTTCCGCCGTTAACGGAGTCCCGACGCGAGAATCTCCATCGCAAATCCGCGCGCACGGCTCCTCGTCTATTCGACACCCCGAAGATTCTCCACGATAAGTTCCTTGTCATTGCTTCCACCACCGAAGATCACGAGCATCGTTGGTTTTGCACCGGAATGGCCGCAAAGCTCAGCAAGGAAGATCCGCCATCGCGCATCGAAGATCGCTTAGAGGCTCACGAATTTGGTGAAAGTGCGAGGGTCCGTCCCGAAGTGTTTTTCGATCTTAGCAGCGCATGTGCCCGAGGTGATAACGAGTGCGACACGTCCTCGACCAGTTTCTTAGAGCTCCATAATATTTCCATTGTCGCGGATAAAAGTATCGTCGAGTGTATTATTAACGTTTCCCCGCACTGGAAGGTCCGACGCTTGACATTCGGTGAAGCTGAGGAGACCAAGGTAGGATTCTTATGCAATTATACTCACACCCTTTACCCCCCCCCCCGAATGCTTAACGCGATCGAGGAAGGAGACCTTAGGGAGTACGAGCTCCCTTCAGCGAAACGCTCGATCGCGTTTATCCCCGACATTGGCCGGATGTTCTCGAAGACACAGGCCCGGTGTCAAAAGGCGCGAGAGCGTCAGGATCTATGAAGTACGAGCGGCCACTTTGTTACACAATTTAATCCAGGGTTAATAAATTGCACCTCGGGCGGTTGTACATTAATCGTCTCAATATTTCTGTCTCCTGGCGTGCCTCGTTTGAGCCCGAAATTAGAACCGCGCTGGATCGCAGAAAGCGGAGGGCGGTCGTACGTTCATTGTCGCGGACGTCGGAAATATCAGCTAATGACCTCGCGTTTAGTCACGCCGGCCGGCCATGGTTGCAAGATATTTCGTGCAATTATTGTCCGGCCGTCATTACATTTTCATTTTACCCGCCGGCACCCACTAGACGCGCGCTCTGGATGGGGGCCAAGCCGACCGGAAGTCGACGCTGCACTTGCACGGTGTTTTTTAATCCAGCCAAGGTTCCTCGACTGATGCAATTCCACGTTGTGCGCGGTTAACTTATTGCGCATAATTTTGAAAATATTTGCCTCGAATGCGGGCATTGTTCTCCGCGATCAAGATTCTCACCGCGTTACTCTTTCGGTTTTTTAATTTTGCCATTGCTTTTCTCTGGATCGCGTTGTATACCGAGTGTCGTCCTAGTTTTTAAGAGTCGAGGGGGCAGTAACGCGGTGTGGATATAAATCATTCTCGTTCCCTGAGATCGAGGATAGATATCTCGCGATATAAACCGAATACACGCGTAATGAGATATCGAAATGAAATCTTGCTACGAGAAACTCACGAACGTTGGCTATCCGGTCGGTGTGTGTAAAAGTAGAATCTACGTGCATATATGACGCGTCGTGCGTACGGCAACGATAGGCGTTGCGTTCTGTATAGGTGTGGCAAGTTGGCGAGCCCACGCGGCCGGACTATAAACATTTTACTACAGCCATTCGGGAAATACGGCCTAATACAGATTTGTGGCACGTACGCCGATGAAATCGAGATGGAGAATGAGAAAATATTAGCATTTACACGATGGCTGCTAAAGCAGTGGGGCTGAGAGAACGTGCGCTTAACAGCGGAAGATGTCGGGCACCCTGTGCGGTAATAAGTACGAGCAACGTGTTTAAAAACTCCTTAAAAATACATTGCACCCAATATCAGGCTCGAAGAGAGCACAGTGGATCTCTACTCTGACACCAATTATTGTAAAATCATAATTCAAATATTTTCATCGTCGATCGACCGTATTTTTTACTCAGAGTGCGCGAGGCGCGGTAACGGATAACTACGATTCGCGGTTAATTACGAGACGCACGATGAAACGGCCTAGAGCAATATTCTCAGTCGATGTCCTCTCCTTCGATGCTTCTCGACTCTTCGAGAAAGGAAAAGCTTTTTTCTCGGCACGAGTAAACGCGGCGTGTCGATCGAGGAATAAAACACCCGGCGCAAATCAACTACCTGTTCCGGATCAGCGGCCACCGCGGATAGGGAACCTTAGCAAAATTCTTTATCCCCTCTGGAGGCTCGCGTCGAGGAATGGATACGCTCTTTGCTCCGCACAAGGTCCGCGCATTTTTACCGCAATGCGAGAAGTCTATTTCGAACATAAATTAATGGCTTACGGATTTTCTCCTCCAGCCGTACGATCGAGCTCGGCAAAGACTCCTTTCAACGTTTCGCGCAACGGTCCAGGTAATTATTAATTCAATGAAACCTGTCACGCATTTCTGTACCCGCGCGCCAGGATTTTTGTGTTCCTTTTTCCCGATCGTGACTTAAAGGGCCAACACGCTTCGCGGTAACACGAAGCTCGGCCCGGTGTACGTGTCGCGACGTGGCCTCAAATTTTATCTGATTCCTGTCTCTTGTTACAAGACGTGATGAATGCGTCTTCGAGCGTCAGCCCCGCTGGTTTTTTCGATGAAACGCCCTGAGACGGCCACACGACGTAATAACGGGGACGGGTTCCTACTCGGTCTCTCCCCTCGTCTCTCACTCGCGGCGCAAAGCTGAATCTCCGTGGGAGGTGGGAGGGTTAAGCAGGCGTGAAAAAGCAGGAAGCGTAATTTGTTAAGCATCTAGCCTACTTGGCTACCGTTTGCATCCCCGACGAAGGCCCTGTTCGCATGACCCGATCATTATAAAGCGCTTAAGCCGGTCGCGGTGCGTTCGTCATAACATCAACGCCTACCGCTGACCGAGGTGCTCGATTGCGATAAGGGTTCTGGTTTTAACGGGAGGTCAATGAATTGGCAGATTGACAGCTTTATTCGTTGACACCGTTGCGGCGCATTGGCTGTTCGTAATAGGAATCATTTTCGTCACGGCGCTTATCCTCGGTACCTGTTAATGCTAAACCCACTAGCCGCTTTCCGGGCGTGTTTGGAAAATAAATATAATCTTAGTATTGGTCATGTACCTTGCTCTACATGATCTCAATAGTATACATATGTCTTAATAATGGGAAAAGGGGGATAAAGGAAAAATGTAGATAGAGTAATACATCGATCTATACGCTACAACGAAATTATGAAAATGATATATTTTTTTGTCACTGATCTATCAACGAGTAATATAATATAATGAATATACATGCCACGGGTTTGTGGAGAATATTTATTATTATTTGCCCGTCGATAAGTCATTAAGAAAAAATTGTATGATTTGCGGGCACGTTCTTTTAATAAGGAACAACCTTGTATAGGGAAATTATGAAAAATCTTAGAAAAAAGCCCTATCGGATGTTTTACAATTTCTCAAAGAAACGACCGACCGGTTCGGTAGGTTTGATGCCGAACAGGTTCGACGTGGATCATTTTCGTAGGGACTGTACCGCGCACCGAAATATGGTTGATCGAGTAACGCCAGAGGGGCCTTTAATTTCACTTTATAAACGAGTTTCTCGCGATTCGGCCTTTAATGAGAAACATGTCCCTGTAGCCTGCCTTTCGCAGGACGGAGGCGAATGTTCGAATCTATTTTCCGAAGAACGCGAGAGCGCGATGAACGGGCTGCATACTCCGTGGTATCGCTTTCGCGTAGTATTCCGCAAGGATACTTAATCATCGCCGCTAAGTCATATTTCCAAGGCGTTAGTCGAATACCCATCATCCTCGTTCCGAATCGCGATGCTCCCATGACTCACATTTCCTTCTATAACTTCCACCTTGATGCGAGATAGAAATTTTGTTTCAAACCTGACGTTTAACGGCGGTCTCGCCATGTTAATAACACGCTTATCGCGATTTATCATATAGGAGGTCAGAACATATTTTTCACGGCTAAGAAAAAGTCCCGTGTCGTCAAGAACACCCATAATGCACCTTGTAGAAAGATATTTCAGTGGAATTCAATTCCAGCCAGAACGGATTATTATTTTATCATCGTCGTCGAATTCCGCGGGAATAATTTGTAGTAGCCTTGAGCGAACCAACGCGGTTGGTCCGAGTTCTATTAATCACGCGCCTCCTACGGTTGCCATGCATTTGCATAAAATTCGAAGCTCACTAATGAGTATGTCCCGAGACATTACACTTGACGCATACAGACGTCCTTGCTTTCACCAAGTACCGATCGCTATCGTTTCGGAGTAAATACACCCGCGGAGAGCCGATCCTGCTCGCCTGGTTCGGTACTTTTAAGTCGGCGCAAAAAGTCGCATTCCTACCGTTCTCGGACGAACAGGTGGACGATTAACGGCTTCGAGTACCTCGAAGCAGTTACAGTGTTGCTAACATCGCGTCCTGGCGTGCGAGACATTCGACCGCCTGTATAGGTACGTTCACAAGGAATGGGCCGCCGAACGGGAATGGCGCACGAGGCGGAAATAAAGGGGGACGATAAATCTCTCAGCATCATACCTGTGAGCGCAATGAAAGCCTGGACGGCAGAGAATCATTTGCTTTCGAGTACACGCGCTCCTCGCCTTTTTTGCCGCAATTTTCCCCCCGTTTCGCGGAGAACGATTGTTATGTTCGCCTCGGATAATTGCACGACGATCTGTAAAAGTTTGTCCGCAGTGCGCGCGTTGGCGTTAAAATACCGCCGGGCAAGTGTCCGGTTAATTGGCGCTTTAAGGATCGCGGGACAATATTTGGAGGTTGAGGAGGACGGCTTAACCTCGTCAAAATCTGATCATCGACGCTTATGGCTCTTATGAAGCGTCCGGTCGGCCACCTGCTCGGGCACCGAATATGGCGATAGTCGAGGCACTCGATGCTGCGAGATGCGGGAGATGTTCGCCTCTCTGTCGAGCCATGGCTCGCGCGCGAGCCAAGTAGATTCCGATAATTGTAAGAATATCAGGACCGTGTATTTCTGATTATATCGTGCCTGTTTGCATTGTTAGGGACACATGCATCTCTCCTTGTATGCAGAAACGCGTCGAGCGCAGCCCCCGGTTGCGTGCGAGATACCGATCTGCAAGGCGCCGAGCTGAAGCGCTCTTCGCGGGTTATCTCGCGAAACCTGTGCTTTATTCAATTTCGATCTTATTCGATTGTTTTCACGAGCGTTTGCTCGTACACGGAGAATTTTCCTCGAATCCACTTCCTCCGTTATTTGTTCGGATTTGTTTTTCTCATCGTTCTTATTGATCGATGCGGATGAACTTGCATCGGATGTCCTTCCGTCCTTTTACTTTTTGGCGAAGGTTAAGCGTCGGTGTACTTTTCCTCTTACTCGCCTTTTTTCAACTATAAGGATTTGAAAGACTCGAACTGTCCCAGCATGCCCGATCATTAAGATCCGGACAAGTACTGGACGAGTGGTTGACGTGAATTGCCCAGTGAGATGGTTAATTGGAAGTGAACGCGGCAAACTTGTTGTAATGGATTGAGCGAAAACGTTTCTCTTTTGTTTTTACACGAACATGAAAGCCGTCAATATCAAAAACACGATTGGCTTAAACCCTTTCTCGGAAAGGATATTTCACGTGTATATAATCGTCGCTCCGCTGCAGTCACCGGGCAGCTCTTGGACATAATTAATATACAACTCTGTGGAAAAAAATGTTACACTATTAGGGACATCCTTGCACTACTTTTTTTCTCTTCGATTGGCGTGTAGTAAATCACATAATTGACATATTATGTTATAAAACAGCTGTTTTGCTCTATCGTAGGATTTACGCAATAACCACTATTAATAAGATTCAGCTCGCGTATATTTATGCATGCACAATGCCGATTGCGCGTATTAATCAACTGAGCTGTATTAATCCTAGCCAGGGTAGTAATTAATATCAGAACTCCACATACAAGAAAATTCTCGATAGCATGGTGCTCTGTTTCTGATAAATTAGAAATACGTGTAGATATACGATACATTATTTTTCCCAAGTAACGCAGTGCATACCGAGTGGGCAAGTGCTATGATTAACTTTTCTAAGGAGGAATTAAAACGGTTTTTTCTTGCTTTACGCGAGTGGCGTATAATTGTTGATCCTCACAATAAGCTATAAGAACGTTTGCATAATGCTTGTAAAATCTAGAATTAGAAATCCGTTGGGCGGATACCTCCTCGCACTCGGAGGGCTTATCTTTTCATTAAACGCGCAATTTCTAAATCCCTGAACGACATTCCTTCGAGGTTCAGGATGCGTGAGTTCTTAACTATGGATATTTTAATTAAAAAGGAGCGCACTCATCGCGGAGCAAAGAAATCGATGCGCTTTGCGGAACGTCAAGGCTGTAGCCAACGATTGAGATTTGTTCAGCTATCAAAAGTTATCGTAGATGATTCACAGGAGCGAACAATTTTACCAGCTATATTATTCAAAGCTAATCGCTCTTGCGTTGATATAATATTTATGTATTACGGATTGTTTCTTTATTTTAAATAGGTTTATGCAATTGCATTAGTCAATTAGACGTTCGTATTATGTATTTAAGTCGCGTAGAAAGATATCCTCGACGAGGGATTCAAGCGATGACACGCATACGCACTTTTATTTTGCGCGCTTATGAAAATGTAAGCGAATGCATAGCCGCTGTCTCGTTGCGAACAGAAAGAATTCATTAAAGCATTTCTCCGGTCTTTTGAATCCACAATTATCATTAACAACCTCATTATCCGCCTGTGGCTATCGCCCGATCTTTACGTGATTCCTCTTCCGATCTTAAAGAACCCTATTTCCCAAGCCGTAATCCGTACTTTATGCCGGCCGCAATATCGGTGTTTATTATCTAAAAATCACCTCGCCGTTTTATTTTGCAAAAACTTCGACAAAGTCTGTATTTATAAGTTCAGCCTGCTGTTCAATTCCCATGGTTTGGATTCAGTTTCAAGGATTACGATCGAGGCGATTCTTTACACTTTTTATGTCCAGCTTTATTCCTGAGAGGGGGGAATAAACCGTTTTCGACGGTAGTCGCGAGAAATTTCGCGGTGTAAAACGCGATCGCGATCGAGGAAAACGAAGTCGTGGATTAATAGCTTCGGTCGTCATCTCGAACGGCTACAGTGTATCAAAGGCTGGAACCCGGCCATTTATGACGCGCAGAGCGTCGCTCGAGAAGCATTCGACCTTGCGCAAGTGCACCAACGCTCGTGGCTCACGTGCACCTGCAACCGCATTGTATGCACGTAGCTGCAGCCGTGCGCATGAGCCCGCATCATTTTGCACACGTCTCTGTTACACGTGCCACGAGGATGTACAAAGATCTAGTGCCAAAATACTTCAACTTGTTATCGTAAATACTTATTCCGGGCTACAATACCGCCATTGTACGCCTGAGTTTTTACTCCTCTTAGAATAAAGGATCGGTTCTCGCCTCGGGAACGCCACGATGAGTGGACACTATTTTTAATAGGGAGTAATCACGCGAAATCTATCGAGCGGAATATTCTAATACGTAAGGAACTAAATTACGAGAAGTGACGAACGGGAGAAAGGATTTGTTGCGTTCTTCCCTTTGCCGTCAAATTTATTTTTATTTATACACATGTTCCTCAGAGATACACATTCTAAGTATATCTTTACAATCGCATCTTGAATAATTCCGAATTATACCACGGAGCGAGTAATGAATACGGAGTATTTCTATAATTGCCCGTAATTAAGATCATTCATAATTCATTATCGCCTTAGTCGTTTATGTCTCTAAACGGATACGACTGAATTTCCCCTAAGCGTCCAGTCTCCGTGACGAGACTCATTTTCCATACGCGTATCTCGATTCGCCCGATAAATCAAATAGTCGATAATTCCAGACGCGCGGCGCCCTAGAAGCGATCGCTCGATTAATACATTCGCCTCCACCGAGCGAGGCTCGTCCGCGGAACCGTAGAAAGCCGCCGCGTCGCAGCTCATCTCTAAATTTTCTCTTGCCTCTCCTATCCAACCGCACCGTTAATCGCACAAATCGCAGCAGGCCGATGCGGGCTACGCCCGTTCCACTAAAAATATTCCCTGCCTTCTGCAGGACGGGCCCTAATGTATAGCCGCATCAAGTGCATTATCTTGTTGGTTCACCCGATGAGAAGTTAGAGCGGCGCATCTTGGAGACCGCGCCGAGGTGAAAGATTAATGGCATCCAGCCTCTTCTTTGAGTGCCTATACCGCGGTTACCAAGCATGTAAATGTGCGACCGTTCAGCAAAGGACTGACTGCATCGTGTTTCGCTCGAAGATGAATTTAAGGTACGCCTTGTTCGCCCGAAAATTGGCCAATAGAGCGGCTCTCGAGCGAACCGATGGGTTGGAAATAATCCGGTATTTTTGGAGGCGAACGTTTCGCGAATTAGAAATCTGGCGATCTACCGTGACGCTGATTTTGTTGCACTACGGACGCTGCTAGGTGGCGAATATTCCCTAACAGTAGATCAATCCGACGCTCCAATTTCTCCCTTGTTTCGTCTTCCGTCTTAATCGCAGTGGCGATTTAGTTGGTGTACCGATCGAAAAAGGGTGCACTCTCGAATTTTTACGATGCGAGTTACGATTGAGAGTAGCAGGAGTAACTGGTAGGATTCAAACCCGAGGTTACTTCGCGACCCTTGAGCCTCCATCGACGTTTTTTTTTTTATTCATTTTTTGGTATAGGCTGCCAAGGTTATTTGCCCTAGGGCCTACTGTTTTCAAGGCAGATGACGAAGCGCCAGAGCTACGGTATACGTATCACTCCATCGACGCTGATCGAGCCGAAGGATCCTTCGGCTGTGCAGCTGTAAAAAAAACTCCGGGCCTACCGTGAAAAATCCACGGAGCGTAGATTCGGGAAAAACCAACGCGCGATAATTAACATATTATACAATTTCTCTCTCTCTCTGTCTCTCTCTCTCTGTCTCTCTCTCTCTGTCTCTCTCTCTCTCTCTCTCTCTCTCCCTCTCTCTCCCTCCCTCCCTCCCTCTCCCTCGTCGGTTGCGAGCCCAAGTCACGACCGAGAAACTGCTCGACCTTGCGCAAGTGCGCCAATACTCGTGCCTCACGTGCACGAAAGATATATGCGAGTGGCGCGTGTTCGCCTATGCCCGGCGCGCTCGACTCGCACAGGCGCCCGCGGACAGTGCATCGTGCGTGCGCTCGCGCGAGCAGCCGCCCGGGAGATTAATAGCGCGTCGCTACTGGAAGACACGTTTTCAGGCGAGCGTGACCGATGGAGTCTATAACGTACGGCCGAACATATCGACCATAATGCTTCGCGTCCGTTTAAGATCGTTGCAATTGACGTATTCACTTAAAGCCAATACACGGCCGGGCCGTTTCTCATGACTTACGCCTTTTCGAGATCATAAAAGAAAGTGCCCCGTCATCCGTGCTGCACCATCGAGGATCCAAGGCGGAGCGGCGCGGACGATCGATCCAGCGGATACCGAGGACATCCTCCCGTCGATCCTCCCTTCTTCCTTTTGCAACATTACCGTGTAAACCGAGGCGCGGAGCGGAGTTCCTCGATCATCGACGGCGCTGGTTTATTTCCGATGACTTAACGAATTACCCAGCCGCGAGGCTCTTCGATCATCGCGAATGGAGGATTCGACGTGTCCCGAGCGGGACGCGGACCGGAGGGAAGCGCGATTTTCATCGATAGCTGGTCGCGGCCCAGCGAGTAACGCTCTCCTCGCTCTTTGCCTCTACGCGCCTTCGTTCCTAAGATCCCATGTCGGCTAGGTGCGTGATAAACCCGTGTATACGTACCCTCCGTTTTTATCGCGACCCCCGGTACGTATAATAAGGACGTGCAACCAGAGCCGCGGTTATAACAGCATCGTAATTAGTCGAGCAAACGTGCTGCTCGTACCTTGTTAGATTTCACTTCTACGGAGATGTTGCCTGTCTGCGGCTAGGGTGATAGATCTTAACCCTTATCGGAGTCTAGCTTTTTATACGTGATTATAACTGGCTCGTTAGTTCCTTTATGAATCCGTTGGTAAAGAGTTTTTTTTAAATAATCTATGGGCAGCCGAATATTTCCGAAAATTTGAAGATTGATATTTGTAAAGGTTGTCACGATTTCGATTTCGATCCACTCGTCGTCAAGGTTAGCGAGATTTTTTTATTTCTAAGTAATTTTCTTCTTCGCTTAATAGGGCGATTGTCGGGAAAAGCGGAGATATTTCACGATCGCGAGCTTGCGCGGAGTGGGAATAAATCGAGAGCGTGGTAGTACTACTCCGGGATAGCGGCGAGCTCCATTCACCGATCGGTGAATTAGCGTACGGCCGTGAACTAGCAGGATAATCGCAATTCTGTTCGACGGAGAGCATCTTGATGCGCAAAATACAGGACATGCACCTGTCTGCAAACGGCCATTAGCCTGCCAACGTGGTAATATCGAACCTCGGTTGCAAAAGTACTCGCTGTGTCCACCAAGTTCGTGGATAAGATTCGGGGGATTCGTAAAGTTTATTAGAAAAATATCCCCTCTATCCGTCTTACCTCTGCGTTTCTCCAATATCCCTTGTGCTATCGAATCGGTTGATTCGTCTTTATACTCTTTTCAGATCGTGATGAAACCGATTTTATTTGCGGCTTAGAAGCTTGGAACGAATTTTCAATGGTTATTATCGCGTTACTTTACGATCTTTAATCCTAAACTTAGCAGCGCCTTTTTAGATATATTCTTGTGTACTAAGTATATCCTGAAAGGAAAAGAGGACAAAAGAAATATGTCAATGGACTCCTACGCTGCAATGAAATCATGGAAAGTCTCAAAGAATACAACGTCTCAAAGTTCTACGATTCCTGAAAGAAATTTCTTAAGTACACCGTAAGTTTTAGCCTTAATTCATCCGGGATGACCGAGGATGAAAAACCGATACAACGCCTGAACGAAGCATCTGACACGAGAAACGAGAATGCGATGAATGCAACGTAATTACATTACGCGAATGCCACGTCGTTCGGAACATTCCAGATCACGAAGAGCAAATAACCGCTGGCTAATTTTCCGGTAATTGCTGGAATTTACTGGCGCAGTACTCGAGATCCAACGTCGGCAATGGTTAACCATCTGCTCGGTTACACCCTTGGAACCCTTGCGCGGCCCTAAGTCGTATCCGCGCGATATTTACGGTGTCGTTTATCAAGCGCGGTTCGAGATGTGTGTACGTGCCGGGGGGAAAAGAATCTATTGGCCGACCAATTTATTCCCGATACATTGAACCTCTTTCCCACGTCAAGGTATAATCGTTAAATACACCCTCGCGCTTCTCGATCGCAAGGTACGTATCAATTTTCTAGCAGCGCCTCGCCGCAGCATTCGCCTTAAGCGCGGAGCGAGGAAGAAATACACTTGGAGTAACAGAAGACGCGGAGTGCCAATAAATCGCGATAATTATCGTAAACGATGGTAATATATTCATACCGGCATAAATGTATGATTTTTTAGCCGCGAGGATACACAAAATTAATATTCAAATTACGCCGGCCGCGGGCGACGTCGTATTTCTCGTTGCCGTGTACACGTCCGCCGCAGTTCGATGGGTTCGCGGATATTTAAGCGGCACGGGCAATTTGTTAAAGTGGAATATAAATATATATATATATATATATATATTCATGGCCAGTATGCTACCGGTCCACGGACCCAATTTTCTTCGGAAAAATGTTGCGCGCACGCAAATTGGCGCCGCGCGGCGATCGATTAAAAGCGATATAAGTAAGCTATTAAATACCGTGAAATACAGTATCGGTGAAAAGAGTAATTTCATCCCCTCCCCTCCTTTTTATACGAGGCCCCCCCACTTAATACATCAAGGTGCATCGCGCACAATTAATGCCCGCTGGCATCCTAATTGGCATCCGTAATAACCGCTTTCAGAGTCGCACACTCAGGGCTGATACGATCGCCCATTTCGAGGGGCGAAAATGGACGGAACATTACTTGGAATGACACGTCGGTAGGGAACTCATTTGCGAGCCATCCTCCTTTCGCTACTGGGTCATCACGCCATCGAGAGTATCCCGATAGTCGATTTACGAGAACCATGGAATTTATGCGAGAATCCGAGCGCAATACTTTATCGGCGATCGCGATTCCGATGGTAATTATAAATGTATCGCGGGCCACGATTCCGATTGTTTCAATTCGCTGACTATCGATCATGAATGTCTTGCATTGGGAAACGAGCTTGGCATTTTGGTTGGGGCAACATCCTGGAATTAACTCGTATTACGGGCAGCTTGGCATATGCTTCGATAAACATTTATGCGCATTGTATGTCCGCCTGGCTTTTTCACACACTTTGCTTATCGTCCAGTCAGGAATGCAAAGTTATGGATAGCCTGTGAATTACGCGAGCTCCGCTATTCGTTCTTTAAGAGGTTAGTACAAAGTAAAGTTTCACTTAAAACGGTGGGTACGACGCGAGACGGGACGAGCATTCGTACAGTAAAAGTGGATACACACCTGCCCTGATCCGACCGACATTTGAAGCACTTTGCCAAGAACTCTGCATGCGAGCCGTGCAGTCGTACCCTTCTTTTTTCTCGTATTAATACATGGTCTGCACTACATCCCTTAACTTATAACAATACTAACAACAATAACAATATTTCCATGCACGAGTTCATCACCGACTGCTTTTCCATGCGATACGTGTACCGTGGCTCCGGTGGTTCGGAATCCACCTTAAACAGTAGGTCCTAGGTCAAATAACCTTAGCAGTCTGTCGAAAATGAATAAAAAAAATGGTAACGATATCCTTGATCGAGCAGGACATTCTTTATATAAAAGCATCAAAAGGTAATAGATGCAGTAGTAATAATAACTATTTAGCTGCTGGTTTTCTGGGATCGCGCTGCACTTGGAATTATAAAGCCTCTGCGCATCGTCCAAAGTTAATAGAAAGAGGGACCAATATTTAGCTCTTCGCTCGACAACTTCGCAAGCACCCTGCTTCGAGATTCTATTCCTACAGAACTCGAGGTCTAAATCCATTCAGGATCGAGCCGATGTTAATCAACCGATATTGTGCATTAACGCGTGTGTCGCAGGCCGTAAGAAAATTCCGCCTCGCGCCTATTATCCGCGAGTTCGTAGGCACCGGGCTGAAATCAGGCGTGTCGTTCTCGGCGTCGAAGCGTTCTCCTTCGACGAAAAATGGCCGTTCGATTTAACGCCAGCGATTAAATCGCAATTCGTTCTCAAGGCGGGACGTCCGGGCGCAAAAGGCGGGGTACGGTCATTGAAGTTGAAGTTGACCGCATCGTCCTTGGTCGTTCGCTCTAAGGACGACCGGTGGATGCCCTCGCGATTCGCAACACCGCCCCGAACGTTTTGTGTCCCGCGACGAGTTTGGCGCTCGTGCAATGTCCTCGAGTCCCGTGGACGCCACTTTTTCGCTATAAAGAGAAAAAAAAAAGCCCACGTTTTCTCGCCTGGCGGAAGGTGGCTGCCTTCTTCGATATGGCCACTTCCACTCGGTATGTATATTGTATTAGGCGTACGACTTTGCTTCCGCCATGGCCAACCATGGACGATACTTTGAATCGTAAATGTATAACCAGTTTTTATTAATCTAAAGCCCTAACTTTGGGATAAATCCGATGGAAGCGAAGTTGTTGTACATCGAATGGTTCTGTTGGTTCGCAACCCATCTGAAACCGTAGGTCCTAGGCCCAATGACTCTCCAGCGATTGGTGCAAAAATTTGCGCGAAGGAGGGGAAGATGTGCGTGACACTAGAAAATCCTTGACCGTGACCGCTTGATGGATATTAATGCTGTTTGCCGACCGATCGTGGAACGTTCGCGTTGCATTATAATAACTATTTGAATTCTTCCGCATTAACGTGGCAGCGTGTGGCTTTAAGGTAGCGCATCTGCATATCGATATTTTGTCGATCCAAACTAATCTTTATTTTGTCGCGATTTGACGCTTACGCCTAGTGTTTTTTTTTTTCTCCCGGTACCGCATTTTTTCGGATAAACCGGTTAAAAATTGTAAATTTATTATCAATTTGAATGCCGGGGTTTATATACGTTAGTTTCAGCTTGCAGTCATTTTTGTATGACCGTGAAAAAGATTTGGATCACAGAGAGCTAGATCGCTATTGAACTTCGACTCGATCGCTTTCGTTCGCTACGATCCGTACGATAGGTTGTATCTTTCCCGCATAATTTAGTCTTTCGATTCTCACAATATCCGCGTGTAATTTGCATTTTACGGTGGCTGGTTACAATCAGATAAAACGCATAATTCGATGAACGCGTAATATCCGGATTACCGAAAGACGTTTCTGGACACACGAGGTAGGCAAGTGGTCGAACGAGTTTTTGCTTTATCGGCGCATTATGCTTGAAAATTAGCGAATTAATATCTTATCTATGTAACCGGCGGCCAACATTTTCATGTACGAGCATTCTATCGTTCGAAGTTAATGCTCTTACATTATCGCTCGAAGTATATCCGATACGTACTATTCCGTGTCATATATCTTTTAAATGCCTTTTTTTTTATCATCCTTAACTGCCACTTTGCAGACAAAATGGAGATAGTTCCTGGAAACACGTTTCATACAGATTTATATTACGTCAACGACATTGATATAACAGCTATTAGAAGTTCTTACAAGAACGCAAGCTAAATGCTGGATTGTGACATTACTTTACATTCGCACACGTGCACGCGCAAAAAATTCATTGTGCACGATAAGGTACCGGGAAGCGTCGAGTTCTGTAGTAGGTGTATAATGTTCTTCTTTTTCTTTTTCCATTAACGGCGACAAAGCGTGCTTTGTGTCGGAACCGCGATAGTAACCGATTCTGCTTAACAAACTCTACGGCATTTTTCGAAATGATCCGCGACAATGCAACGACGTTTTGCGCAGAGCCTTTTCTCAACCCATTATTATCCACGGCTCTAATTGCTCAGCTACGTCATTTGTCCATGCATATTTCTTTGCTAAAATAGTCATGACGAGAATAGTCGATTTATGCGAAACATCCTCGTAGGGGACAAGAGTTTAGATATCCAGCGGATGCGCACGTTGATAGAACGAACCTGTTCGCCAATAACTCCTTCGATCACCGGTGCGCTTCTTTATACGATTTAAAATGCATTCAGCGGAAGTGCTGCTGTGAAGGAGAATATAAAGTAGTCGGTTGCATGCTTGATTTTCCACGAGCGACTGTAACAAGTTTAGTTAATGCCGAGTCAAGAAGTGACGCGTCCTCCCTGCCCGCAAACGCGTCTTATGCAACACAAAATCACGCCGCCACTTCTGCAACGTAATCTCAACCGATACCCGCTCCGTCAACGTCTTCGTAATGTGCGGGAACGAAAGAGACGGAAAGTGAGAGAGAGAGAGATAGAAGGAGCGAGAGAGAGAAAGCGATGAAAGAGCCTGGAAATGGTTCATTTGTGCGCATGCGCGTGGTCATTATTCAAAATATAGAAGAATCGAAAAGGTGAGCAGCAGCACAGAGGGTGAAAGCGGAGCAACATCGTTCTTTTTTTTTTCCAAAATAGAAAGAGTTTGCGTTATCATTTAAGAGTCAGAGAGAGGGAGTTTTCCTTTTCCTAGCTAATACTCCTGATATTACAGGGATCCTAAACTAATTCCTCGCTGTAAACTTTCAGTATTTCTTTTCCACGCGCCGCTCCTGGATGAAAGATGCGGGGTCCTTATCCTCGGTTATGTATATTACTGCCCAACATCGGGACGCTGATTATCGGTTACCGCGGGAACATCATTCTCGTTCGACTGCGGCAACATCGTACGGCACATGCCAGGAGGTTTCAAGTGCAAATAAACCATCGAGCTCGTAAATCTTGGCGCGGGCGTTACGCGCACCCACACGCGCGGTTTCGTGCGTGCGCTCGTTGACATCGGTAGGTTAAGCCGCGCCGATAATCTCGATTCATAGCTCTCGCTCGCAGCAACAAAGTCCATGGCGATACGATCGCGCCGCAATTAATTAGTCCGGTTACTACCGTATAAGTAATTATCCGGTCGTCGGAAGGGCGCTGAACAGATCGGCCGAGCGCGAATTACACGATCGCGCGGAGTTGTTATCCCAACCTGTCCCCTTCCAATTTCGCGCTATCATCCTTATTTATGGGAAATTATTCGTAGAGAAAAATGTAACGGATTTTTGCAGTAGCCATGATTGAAAAGAAAATTATTTTTTCGAGCTTTGCCACCAGTAGATGGAACACCAGAATCTATTATGAAAGATAAACGGATACTTCTTGAAGAGGTATGCATAATATTCGTATTTGCGAAGAATAAGCTGACTTCTGGAAATGAAGAAACATGTGGATGTGAAAAATGACGTTTCATGCGTTACAACCCAATAAATACATCGTGGCCTGGCGGATGAACATCGGTACTTTCGCGGCGCTGATCGGGATTATATATGAATCTGCACCTTGGAATGCACTTTACGTAATGGACCCTAGGGTAAATGATCTCAGTGATCAATGTCGAGAAAACAAGGAAACGAATGGGCACAGTACCAATTCCACTCGGTGTTGCGAATCGCGATTGTGACTATTAGGCTTTTCGAGCTTGGCGCGCGTACACGCACGCTTCTTCGTGCATTGCGAGGAGTTGCGTGATTAACGAGCCAGGAAAATCTAGCCAAATTGAGGCAGCGGACGAATGTCCGTCTCGAGTTTCCGCGTTGTCCTTTGGAAATCCCTCTCTATTATCGAGGTATCGGAGTCGAGTGAAAGATTAGCACACGATCGTAGCAACGCGTATCGCGCAAGGTATTCGCGATATGCTACGCCTTGTCCGCGTACGACGATAAGATAGTAACTATCTAGAAAAAAAACGATCTTGCTACAATGGTTTCCCTAATCGCTATCACGATATTGTCCTGCAAATAGTCCCTACAGCGCTATCGTATCGACGGCATTTATCTCTATAACCCTGATAATTTATGCATTCGACGTGCAGATAACCGAAATTCGATCGTAGCTTTGCAATAAAATTGAACACGACGAACGACAATATCACCCACTTGTCGCGCATTAAACCAAAACCTACCAGCCAATTTCTAGGCATATTTATGCGCGCTAAATATATCCTGAAGGAAAAAGGAAAATCTCAGAAAACATTCGGCCTTAAATCTCGCACGAGCACCAACGTAATTAGTATATTCTCCGCTTGGTGCGAAGAGTCATCTTTAAGCGTTAATATTTGACCACTCGGTTCGTGGCATCATTTTTAAGAGGCTATATACTTTAAAGTCAATTCCATGGAAGCGTTTCCACGGCAAATTTCATCGGAAAATTAGCGTGGAAGAAAAGGGCCATTTTGCAAAGACACGATCTGGTTCGATACTTGTTTCTGGTAAATCGATTCAAGCTTCGATCTGATCGAACTTGGTGCCCAACTTTAAATCTCTCGACGCGCGCTGGAGGGTCCCAAGTACCAGAACAGCGCGATGCCGCTGCTCAGATTTTGCACGAACCGCGACGACTCTGTGTTGACCCGTTGTCCGTCTAAAACCAGAGGCACGTAATTAAACCTCGAAATTCCTCCCGCGATTTCCCATGCACCGCGCGGCCAGCCTCGGCACTCGCCAAGGGGATCGTCTAGATGCGGCAGCGTCATTGACGGAATTAGACTGGTGGCTGACTTTCTCGCGGGACTGTACGGCGTCGTATTCGCTATCCGGATCCTCCCGTATCTTATATAGTGCTCGCTGACGAGTGGCACTTGCAACTTTTGCACACTGTTGCAAAGAGCCGCGCGCTGTCCGTGCGCCTTGGCGGGCGGTGAAGGAAGAGGCAGATAGTTATACTGATGAAGATTGCGAGCGGCCAGGGCCGCGCCTCGTCACTCGCACGCCCCGCATTTGCCCTCCCGCCACTCGATCGTTGCCACGTTTGCCCCCTCGACATTTACTCCCATGTTTGTACCGTTTATGAGGCAATCCTTTATGATGGGTTCCCGGCTGTCTGGTAGCATCGTGTACCGCGTCGAAGCGATTTCGTGCACTGTACCCTATTGTGTTCTTCGCTTCGCGTCCCGCCACGTCAAATCGTTCGCACCTTTCGAAGCTTATTTTAATCGAGGATGCGATTCGCGTGGTTCTTGTGGAAACGTTGAATGCCCTGTATGATTTTTTTGACATCTAGCAGATCTTCGATGCAACGGTGAAAGGTCACCGCGCAAATATAATAAGTCTGTAGATTTTCTCTTCCTACATTGATTATTCCTACTCAATTTCTCTCCACCCGATTTCGAAGAATTGATAGCGAAGATTTATAGGACTAAGTCTGATCTTGGTTAAAAGTGGAAACGCGGTTTTCCGGATAATATTTTCAAATAGAAACGTGGTGGCAAATGTATGGTGGACGCTAGGTGTCTTGACACGTTCCTCGTTATGCGAGCCTTTCTCAAATCTTGTTGCGAATTAAATACTCTTCGTAACGATACGCACGTCCCTGTGTAAAATAGACGAAGAGAGGTTGTTGACGGCGGAGGGCCGGCTGTGGGAGAAAGAGAGGAGAAGTCGGTGCAGTTGCGAGGACGGAGACAGGAGTCTATCGCGTAGTCGCACAAATAGATGCCGCAAAGTGAAGGAAGAAAAGGGGCAGGGAGGAGTTAGAAGATCGTGCTATTATATCACGGAAACGATGCCCTTAGGGCTGATAACCTGATATTACAATGCAAGGCGTGGATGTACTTATAAACGGAGGTGGGGACCGAAAATTGCATGGCTCGCGGATATTTTTCTCCGGACCTGCAGATTCCTACGCTTCGAATTAATCTCCTTTCTTGCAATGTCTGTCGATTTACATTGTCCGGATGCACTTTACACTAATCTGTCATTTTGGGTATCCTGACACTATTGTGGGAGGCAGGGGTATGCGACGGACAACACGGTCGCTCATAATCAGACGCCAGACAAATCGCTGGTAGTCATATGTGTCAACTTGTGAATAGTCAACTATTATATCTCTTCTAAATGCTTTATGGGTCACACCCTAAAGTTTCGGATAAATTCTCCCTTATAATATCCTGATTATACCGCGACCAGCGGATATGCAATGTAACATTTGTCAGGCTTACGAATAACATTTAGGCCAGAGTTACTTTCCAACTCGGGAAAAAAATTGTGCAAGAAGTGTTCCATCGGTCTTGTGTGAGCTGTGTGGTTATATCGAGAGGTAGTGGGAGCAAGGTAGACCGATCCGTAGATAAAGATAAAAAGCGCAGACTGACTGGCACGTCGACGTAAGTAGCATGCGATGAAGATCGCAGGAGCGAGCAAGAGAGACTTTAGACGAGGATGCGTAGAGTGCGTTCCTTGCGCAGGGCTGTAAACGCGCAATAGCGTACCCAGTCTAAACAGAGACTTCTTATTCGGATCTATCCGTAACCAAGCTTTGCACGATTTTCATTTTTACGTCAAACCGCCTTTGTTAAAATTCCAATTGGCAAGAACTTCTCGTAGCATCGATCTCTCAAGCCTTCTATTCAAACACGAGAGTCCAACGTGAACCGCGACGTTGGAAGTCGAAGTATATTGATCTCGCAAACTGGTACACGCTCCCGGGTATGAAATCCATAGATCGAACGGTACGCAAAAGTTTAATTTCGTTTTTAACATCGTGTGGAACAGGACGAAAATAGTCCTTCCGTTCTAATCTCGACAAACTGCATATCGTGTAAATTCATTGGCCAATTAATGATACAGTAATTTTCTTACGCGTACCTCGAGTCAACATCGAGATACGCATGCCAGGATTTATAATTGGAGTGCGAAGTGGGTTTCGTTGTTTCCGTTTGGGCTACTCGCGTGGCAGGTATACCGTTAAAACCTGATCAATTTGCATCTTATTTCGAGAAACAAAAATTTTATCGGTTGGACACTCCGGCCATTGGCCCATAAAGTTTATCGTTCGTTTCATAGTAAAGGTGGCGTATCATTAATAATTTCATTCTTCTGGCGCGCCGTCGAGTGGAGGATGAAATTATTTGTTTAATCGTTGGCGGAAGCTAGGGTCGTTACCTGGATCACGTGCCTGGGTAATATATCGCGCGACCGTTACTATCGTGTAAAATATTTAATGACAGCTCGGGAGGCAAGGCGCGGACCGAAATAGGTCGCTTAAAACGACTATGTTAATCGAGCACCGCTTAATCAACGTATGTCGGCGAGTTAAAATTCTATAAACAGCTTCGATGCCGCATTTTCTGGAGTACCAGCAGCCGATCGCTAGGAGGAGCATTAAAAGATGACCGTCCATAAAACCGCCGTACCTCAAAGCCTAACCCAACGATCTGCTCCATTTATCGATGCATTATTGCTTTAGCCGTTCGACGATATTAATCTTCTCGCGCTTCGTCGTGGACAAGTTTCGCGAGACGTTTCCACCAGCCAAGTGTCACGAGACGAGTGGTGCAGAGCGCAAGTGTAAGATATCGCAGACAATTCTCCGCGATTTACGATATTTGTTCCTTTACAAATAAGTCGGCGCGAGTGAAAACTCAAAGCGTACGCATCGCAGAAGTAAATTCAGCAGTGGAACGAGGGGATCTCTTGGTTCTGCGGGCTCCCGATTGTCATAAATTTGACCAATAATACAGTCATCCGAAATCTTAGACCGACGCGAATTGATCCTGCGAATCGCGAACGTCAGGTCGAACGAAGCGGCACGAACGCCAAGCGCCCCACGACTTCATCTCCCGCGCGGTTTTCCATGCATCGCCTCGCGGCAATTTACGCTTATCGATACGCTCACGTTGCCCATTATCGTCGCGCGGAGCGCGTAACGCCACGATTACAAATGCAAATTGCGCGGTCACGTTAAGCAAAGGCGCGCACATAATCTCGGACAAACAGTAATGTGTCGCCGTGGAAAACAGCCGAGGAAAAACGGAGCCCTGGAATCCCTCCCCGGCTTCGGAAAGGGACCACTGAGGAGACGTGTAGAGGGGAGGAAGTTCGGCCAGGAGGCGCGCGTCCATTCCCGACCCTGAATCGCTCAGGGAGAAAGGGAAACGGGTAGAAGGAGGAAGAAGGAGAGGAGCACGGCGAAGCAAATTAGCGGAGCAATAGGTAGTAAGACGGAGTGAGAATAATAGGGTGCGATATCGAGGGGTAAAGAGCGTGAGATAAGGAGAGGAAAAGTGGCCAGGAGCTGGCACTGGAAGACGAGGGAGAGAGGACGAGAAAAGGAGAGGGAGAAAGAGAGAGAGAGAGAGAGAGAGACAAGGAGTGGGGATATCGCGATCGTGGTCTTCGGCACGGACGGGTTAACGTGTGTAACCAAGGCAGGGATCCGCGCGAGCGAGGAGGAAGTGGTGCCTTTTTATTAGGGGACGCTTTTTGCCAGGACGGCGGTCTGGCGCGAAGGCGGGGTGGGGGTAGAGGGAGAAGCAATCTGGCCGAGAAAATTGGCAATGAGCGCCGTGAGCTTGCATAACCGCGCCACGGCGAGGAGGGGAGGGGAGAAGGGGAGGGGGGTCTTCCCCCACCCCTGTGGCCAGCCGCTATCTCGGTGCACTTGTGCATCGCGCGGATAAGGACGAGGAAGGCGAGGCGCGTGCAAGCTGTAGCGAGGCGGACGAGGAGGAAGAAGGTTCCTCGCGGAGGTTACGACGCAGATGCTACGGCGGATATATCGCGCACGCACTGTCCGCGAATTATTTTCCCTTGGACATTAGCCGCTACAATGTACGCAACCGGCCGCTTATCTCGCGGCCTCGCCGATCGAGCGGCCGGATTTCGTGCCTCGGAATGCACGTGTCCGCGGCGCGAATCGACGGTCCTGGCCTTCCTCGTGGCCGCGGCCTATCGCGATCGCGAATCGGCATGCCATGACTCTGACGATGCGCCGAACGGCAATTAACCTTTTGCGGTCCTGAGTCGACGTTATGTCGTCAAAACTGTTAACTCGTACACCGACTACGCGCTCGAAAGGAACTTGAAAAAGATCCGCGAGTAATTACGAGCGGACGCTGCTCTAAGATCGAAAAAATAATACAAGCGCAAAGGATTAATTGGAATATGTGCTAGCACGGGCGCCAGTCTGATCGAGGGGGTCCGCTTCCACTTTGCATCGCGTCCTTATACGGTGGAACCTCGGTTTACGAACAGTTCACCGGAACGAATCAAGTTCGTAAACCGAGGTTTTACTGTATCTACCTACTCGATCGCTATTGGCAATAACAGGTCTGAGCGGCTCAAATCGTACCACGGGCGGCTTTGGCCTGAGGATTTTCAAAGTCTGCGCGCGAATGAGAATAGCGTCGTTTTCTTTCCAATGTTCGTTTTGAAATTTGGCTCTATAATGAGCTTCGTACTTATCGAGTTTGATCGTGGGCGATTAATTTGAATACAGCGATGCATTAAAACAAAACGTATTTATATGGTTATAAACGTCAAATAAAAATAGAAGTATTCGATACATAAAAATAGGACGATTCGTCGTGTATGACCGTGCGTTGCCCGGTTTTGGCTAATAAGATCGAGGAGATCTTGGATACGATCGATATCATCGTTCCTTCGATTATCGTCTCCCATATGACGGATAATGTGGATGCGAATTAATGCCGCGCTGCACTTCGACCTTGAATAGGTGAACGAGGGCTAATGATACATTTACTCGTACGAGGTTTTAATTTATCCGCAATATTTGTACGTTACTCCCACGTCGCATGACGTGGCAAACGTCCATCGTCGATCAACGACAAGAGTTGCATTATCGTTACAAGGTTCGAAACGAAGTTCATCGGGCTGGCGTGTTTGAGATCGGAACTCGCGATAGCGAATGGTGAGAATGAGAAACTGGTTTTTACATAGAATTTTCCGCTGCATCGCGATGATTGCGAATGGTGACAATCCATATTACATATATTCCGACGCGTAAGCACGTAAGAGATCTGCGTCGATCGCGGAGATCACGGGCGAACGTATCCGCGGCAGCTGCTGATAATCGTAGCCAGGAAATATCGTAGTCGGTGTGCGCGAGCTAGCTTTCCTTGACATTAGATGGTACAATGTACCACTTAATAGGCTCGAGTCGGGCATAAATATCTCGCTCCGCGCTGCCAGCGTGGCGTGCGATTTGAAATCAATCTCGCACGTTGAGTTTGTTACGCTCGCCAATCGCTCGCGTGTTTGTAATGGAGGGATCCTGGATACGCCAATTGCGCGAGGCGCAATATGCCGTAATTTTCGAATTCGATCCACCGCGTTTGTCAAGTAAATTGATCGTTTTGCGGGCAACATTGCAACCGCTGCTAAAGTGCGCTCCTCGCTGTTCTAATAAACGGTAGCGTATCACGGAGATTAATATGTGGGCAAACCGCGTATAAACGTCTAGTGGTTTTTTCCTACCACGTAAGCGATAATAACAAAGTCACGTTTTCTGGTTATACCTTACTTATTACGTGGGTATAAAACGTGGATGCGGTTACGTAAAATGCGAAACTACGATACATGTTGGTTTTTCTTCCGTATCGCAAGTTTCGTCGGTGGTTACGTCATAGGAGCGTTACGACTCTCGCCTTCGATGCGTATCTCGACGTACAATTAAGACCCTTTTATGAATATATTCTTGCTCTGATAAATCATTTGCGACGGTAACGCGGCCACGCCGCCGATCTTATCGCCGGTCGTTCCAGGTTTCGTTACAACCACCGGCTCTAATTAATGGATATCCTCCTTATTTACGGTGTTTTATTCACCGATCTTCGGAACTTCCTTGATCCGCGTATGTAAACGCCGTAACTTTATTCTTCTGCCCTTTCAAGCGAAACAAAAAACAGCGCGCACCGAGTATTTTCACCGTGGCTTCGCACGGCACTTCCTCAGGAAGTCATTTTTTTTTTCTACCATCCATGTACAGCATCGCTCCGCTAATATTTACTCTCTCGGTGTGTACGAGCAGCCAAAAATAAACCGCTTACGCGAAACGTAGGAAAGCCGAGGCTTCATAAACGCGAAACGCGCTTTGGTCGAGAGCTTAGAAAAATGCGATCGATCACCGCGCACTTCTGGATGTACGGCGGGCCTGGCTTGAAATTCATCCGCAGATCCGGCAAGAACACGGGTCATCTCCTCTAGCCTCTTTCACGCAGCGATCGTCAACGTAATCTTCGGTCTAAAGGCCACCTTCTTGCATTCCGCATGCTAATGCTACGCGGCCTCAGCAGTCGATACCGAAAGTGGCGAAAACGCGTGTCTCAGATCGGCGCTATCTTCGATCGACGACCTTTCTAAAGTCCTAAGCCATGAAACGGTTTAGAGCTCTGAGAGCGAAGAAAGACGAGCATCGCCGCGTTAGAGTAGCACGTAAACCACTGAGATTTCTCATAGATTTAACCGTCTATCGAGATCCAGCGATCAAAAGACGTTTTGGGAATGAACGCCATAATTGAAACCGAGACATTCTCATTGAGCGAAGCTGACAAGCTTGAGATTCCTAACTCGTCCATTTCTTTTTCTCTTAAATTCATTTTTCAGCACAGACTGCTAAGGTCATTTGGCCTAGGATTTACTGTTTAAGATGGGTTCCGAACCACCAGAGCTATGGTATACATATCACATAGAAAAACTAGGGCGGGATTCGAACCCACGTCTGCTCGTCCATTTCTTCGAGATTCCCAACCCGTTAAACTTTTCGGCGTCGAACCTGATGAATGGTTACAGCAAGGCTACATCCGCGGCTAATATAGAATTTAAAGAAATCTCTCCGTTTTTCTTAAAACAAATCTTTGGCACTCAAGGTAAGGTGACCCACGAGTGAGAAGCAGCGAGGACCAGGGGTCAAAGTTGGCGCGGCGTTCTCAAGGCTGGCCCTTCTTCGGAGCGCGAGGGACGTTGAGGGCTCAACTCCGTGGATCGGGCAGCGAGTCGTCGGGAGAAAAGGGCGGAAAGGGGGGGAAGGGGGAGGCGGCCGAGCTTAAACGCCCCGCGAGCATAAAATGGTAAACGGGCCTTTGCACGCGGGAGACATAACAGCGGGCGAGCCGATTTATATGCGCTCCTTAGCCCGTGGACGCACTTTACGATATGTAAAACCAGCGGGGCCGGCATTGTGCGACGTCGGTGCCCCGTCGTAAAAGCGGCCGTTCGTACCACTTCAACTTTAAAAGACTTTCGAGTAATATTACAAGCTTCGAGCCGCGCTCGCGCCTTAGACGAATCTTGCGCTTTGGCCAAAGGGGTAACTTTAATCGTTGCACCACGGTACAGTCGGTCCTGCGCGCACGTCATGTCGGTTTCGCTTTAGACCATTCTCGGCCGATGGCAAAAAGCTTGGAGCGATACTCTCTCTACTTTCTGGGTTGTCGAATTGGATGAATGCATGAATAATGCGAGAGGGTTCGTTATAGTATAGATACTTTAGCGCCATGGAACTTGGCTGGAAGATTGGCATTGCGCGAGTATTCATAGAGGTCTGTTTGTTAACTTCTGTTGGGTGAGCTTAAAATAAGAAATATAAACGTACTCCACGTTGGATGTTTGTTTTTGCAAACATTACATCACGCGGTAATGGTGAACGTACTTCACCGTACGGTCGTTCTGGTTTTCGAAGTGTTACAAGTGTCTTTACACTCTTCATGACAAATTTATTAAGTTTACGACACTATTTTCTATACCGGATTGCTCGCACAAAAGAGGTTTCGAGTGCAAGGGGTTAATGAGAATCGGTTTTTAACATTGAATACAATGCGCTTCTATGCCGCTTCCGTACTTGAAGCTGACGATAAGCGGACATTCGACGAAGTTAATACCGCGAATGTAATTACAATTCGTGTAGTAGTCGTGCATAAAACAGCGTTTGTCCTTGCGATCGCGCACAATGCGCGGACTTGAGGAATATGGAAACGACCGGGGGAATAAATGTCTAGGATTATAATAACACACGATAATGGTTATAGCGAACACATCCGTACGCTTACACCGATACCCCTTCTGATTTTTCTGGAGTCAAAGTTCCGTCGACGAGCTCGACATTCGCGCGCGGGACGTCATTTTTGGTCACGGTTGTGCGGCTGAAATAATTAGAGGGGGTAATAAATATATCGAATTAAAAATAGGGAAAATTAAAGAATCAAGGTGGAGAGGAAGCGTATACGCGAAAAAGGCGTAGAAAAAACCAGGATCATCGTATAACCGTCTAGGATTATATTATAGTTTGGCAATGTTGAAATAACGATTATCGAATTATACGCGCGAGAGGCTAATAGGACGTTTAGGATAATGTTACTCGCGTTATGAATTTTAGAAGTGGATTCGCTTTTTTTCGCTTCGTCCGGAGATTCACCGCGCGTGGCTATTGATTGTAGACTTCCCTTTGTACCTTCTCATTACGCGATGCAACGTATGCATTTTCAGCGCTGTAATGTATGACTTTAAAGACGTTACAATGGAAAATGTAAGGGAATATTATAGCGTAGCCGGCAAACGGAACTTAAAGCGCGATTACTCTATCGGCAGTTTTGTTGGTAGGGCGAAAATATCACGAGCTTGAGCTTTTAACCCATTAAGAGTTACTTTAAATTTTAGCCTTCTAAAAGGAGGACCATCGTTCTCAATGGCGTCTCTAATACTTGGTGCAATTCTTCATCCGCTTGGAAGCTAATTCAGCTTTTTATTTCGAGCCGAATATAATATCGATCGTGTATGGCATCGTGAGATATCGATCACCGCACTTTGGTAGATATTATAAAATAATTAGAAAAGAGTGTGTTACGAAAAATACCGATCATCGATACCTTTGAGAAGATTTCGCCATCTTCCTCGACAAGTCCAGGTAAATGTACGTCTCGATTCGTGCGCCGTGCTCCAGCACTCGGTCCGGTTTGGCAAAGCGCGCGTGCCGTTAATCAATAACTCCGGCGGGTAATAAAAACACCGGCACTTGCAGAAGTCGAAGAAAGTTTATATTTAGAAGTGCATTGTTGCCGGGCAAAATGGTGGAAGTGACGTCACATCATTGTAACGGTTCCGGAAGTTATGGCAATTAAAGTAAGCTGCCCGACCGCAAGCGCAGCTGCGAATCCTATTTCTGAGCACGTTTGGCCCTCGAGCCTTTCTCTCTCTCTCTCTCTCTCTCTTAGCCCATAACGCTCCAAGTATTTCCAAACCGTCTTTGTTCCTTTCGTATCGCGACTCGTGGCTTGGCCAAAAATTCACGTTTGCTTGAGAATCGAAGAAACATGACGCAAAGAACGCGTACTTTCGCGAGGTAAATCTTAAGTTTCCTTGAGCACCATTGGGAGAGGGACGAACTTCCAATTCAATGGTTCACTCTCGCGAAAAGGTTTCAAGGCGTCGAAGCCCCATGCGAGAGAATGTCGTTCGAAAGTACCGAGTATCGACGTATAATCGCTTAATTTACGACGGGCGCTTGAAATCAAAGTACCAACGACGGACACACGATAGCCGTTCCGGGAGGGGAGGGGGGAGGGCACAATTCTTCGTGAAAAGAGAATCAACCGACGGGTTGTGCATGCGAGACCGCGCCATTAAATATAATTTACGAGTCGAGCAGGATTTTTACGTCCGGCTTTCGAGTACTTCGCGTTGGCCGGATTCATCTCCTTGGCTGCACCTCGAATAAATCATCCGGCACGAGGGCCGAGCCCGAAAAGACAGAGGGCAGAATAACGTTCAGGGCATTTATTATGTCCTCCTTGATGTTTGTTTAATTCCCAGAGCCGTTGAAAAATCACGGAGTGATTAGCGCGGGAGCCGGGCCCTGGTGGAAGTTGAGAATTATGATCATAAAACCAGCATGACACCCGTCCCTCGCTAATTCTTGACCGTGGAAACAGCGATTAGCCCCGTTGAGTCTCTTATCTCGAATATGCGGTTACAAAAAGTCGATAATTCGATGATCATACGTCGAAGGAATTATTTACAAATATATTTACGATGATGAAAAATTGAGAAAGCCCGTTAATTTCTCGTTATTCCCATTGGGGATCGAGCAAGAAGAGAAACTGAAATCTCTCTTATCTCGATGTGGTTAAAATTATTTCGAGCGTCCATCGTGTAAAGGGCAGATTCTTTATATCGCCAATAACTTCCTCGGCCTGTCTATTCGGATCTCACCTGCCTGTATTTACCTCTGCTGTACTAAAGGGGTGTATTTTAGGGCGTAATATTTTCCCTTGCGCTGTCCAAGAAGATTATAGTCCTGCACTTTTTTCTCTCGATAAATGGGTATGGATCAAATTACCGTTTAGACACGCGTGAACGCCAGTTGTAGGTATAATTCTTTACAGTACTTAATACGCGATAAATTCACGCGGTGTCCATCGTTCGGCTATGCAATGGCATATTCCCTTTCTACTCACCATTGGGATATGCGAGTGTTCCGCAGGTATAACCATAAGCGAAAAGCTCGAAGAAACCTCTCTACCGCCCCTGCTTCTACGTCTACAAATTTTAAAGTCCCTCCAAGACGACTAATTTTTTACTCCGCTATACGTTTCTAACACCTGTCGTCAAATCCGCGCTGTAATAGCCTTATGCCGATCCATTCCTTCCGGAGAATCTCACGCTCGAGCACGAGAGAACCCGAGACACTGGAGGTCGGTCGAAGAAGAGGTCCCGAAACTCCGAAGAACAAAACGAAAAGCTGCATTCCTCTTCGCCTCCTAGAATTATGGACTATATCCCTTGCACAATGGCGCTATAAATGGGCCCGTCTCGGTGCTCCGTATGGGCGTATCCCGGTAATCAAAGAAGCGGCTAATTAATCCCCTAATCGGCCGCGCGAAGGAACGATCGTGGCGGCCCTGGTGAATGGAAACGTCTGTCGATCGACGTCAACTAGCGGCGTTAACGGCGAAAAACAAATTAGCCCGCCATTAACCCATTACACGCCAGTGTCCTATCTGCACTACAATAATAAATCTGAATCAGTTAATCCGTCTGCCAACGCGTGCTGCATCGCTCAAAATTCACCTCTCGAGGGGATGACGGTTACTTTACGAGAGTGAAACCAGGAGCCTCAAAGTATCAATAAAAACACCTTGAAACCAAATATATTAAGATAATACTACTAACCTAATTTAAACTACAGCCATTTAAAAATGGCTGCCGCACACTATCGACATTCAAAGATGGCTCTTCGCGCCAAGCGGAGAATCTATGCACGTACGAATAGATGGGTTCTCGCACGATCAAAATAGACGCGAATTTATTCGTTGAAATAAATTCGGCGGTAATGCGTTAATAGAGGGAAGGCAAGATTGGGGGTCGGAGGGGAGGGAGCGGGCAGGAGACACGAGCGTTGTCCGCGCTTGTGAAAACCACGCCTCGGGGAGCGGCCATCTTGACCCGCGAATGGGCGAATTCCCATTGGCCATGTCCCGCGTCAATTCAGGGTACTTCGCTCTGGGAATCCCCCTTCGAAACGACGCCTGGCTTCGGTGCAAAAATGCCATTGTGCCGGTAACCGCACTACCGTGCCACCATCGTGCCGCACGCCTCGCGCTTTCGAGCCGCTCCAACGTGGGCCGGTATTTCGCCCGAGGAATCGAGCAGCTCGACCTCGATTTTTTTCCTCCAACCCTCCGCGGACGTTTAGGATTCGAAAGTCATGTACCAATATACCGACGTCTTGTTAACCGTCCCGATTCCCTTTTAGGGATTTCTTTTTCAGCCCTCCGTTGACCTTTAGGATTTCGAAGTCACGTATCGAGATATCGACGTTTCGTCGATCGATTCGATCGATTGGTTTTTATTGCGAATCGGGACATCTCCCAGAAGTGCGCTGTCAGGATGGCGACTACCCCGAGCTGTTTTATCCTACGATATTTCTTCGCGTTTCGCACTCTCCGTTATTGGATAATAAGTTTTTCAGCTCGACGAATACTCCAGGATAGTTATATCGGTATAGTTGCGATTTTATCTCTTGCGGGGTATCGCGATGCCGATCACAAGAGGAGTATCGCGTCTGGCGCCATAAAAAAATGTTCGTCAAACGCTCTTTAAACCCCTGACCGGAAGCAGAACTCGCGATAACCAAAAAAAAAAAAAAAGAAAAGAATAGCAGTGGAGTTTGCAAAGCATACACGCGTTCTTTCTTTTTGTAACAGCCAACAACGACATCCGGACGATACGTCTCTGGAAGGCAATGAAAATGTTTCAACCCGAGAGGATGCATTGCTGTACCGGATACACCGCTACAACGGGTACTGTAGGAGCTCCGACGTACGAGGGACAGGTGCCCTATATCGGAGTGGCGCCACCGCCCAATGCGTCCCACCTAAGGCCATTTCCGTATCCCTTCAATGCTCACATGTCCGCTACGAGGGTTCCCTCCAGCCCCGACAGTCCACCGGATCATTCTGCCATGTAGCCTAGGTGAGTAACGATGCCGATCTTTATCGAATCGCGATGCTTCTTTGTCGCCAGGTACGATCGCGCGGTATGCGATAAAGCGATCTTGAAGGAACAGCGAAAATCAAGGATCGATGCAAGAAAAAAAACTAAGTGGTGAGATACACGGTGTACTAAATTGGATGGTTGACTTTTACAATGGGAAAAAAAATAAGCAACGGTATGCCCGTAGTATTAAAGGGGCATGGGAATGCAACATTGTCGCGGAATAATTGGAGAAATATATCCGGTTCGTTTAACATGATCTTTTATTAAGAAACATAATAAACGAAGAACGCGAAGTAAATCGTTTGGTCTTTCGCGCACGATTGTTTCTCTTAGGTAGATGGTTATAAGTTTGACGAATTCAAATTTATAGAACGAGGCAAGGATCGACCTTCCGCGTATTTCGAGAATTACCTTGGAGTACGGAATTATCGAAGCCGCTGTAAGTTTCTTACTATACGATCTTGATGAAGGTAGGCTTAGAATGCATCGTGAAATATCGTCCCACGTGTGAGAAATAAACGAGACGTGGGGCTCGAAGACCGAGACGAATAGAAGAACCAGGTGAAAGCCGGGAAAAGGATTAGTCTTCGTTTTAGGATATAAAGAGTTCTGCTTCTAATTCTGCTCCACCGCCATGCCGGTCGTTCTCTCTTTGTTTGGGACGCTAGGGCTTAGAGTCGTAATGACAAATCCGGGACACATAAAACAGATTCGAACCTATAAAATGCCCTTATTTCCGAGAATTCGGCGAAGCGTAACGCCGAACTCAAGAAACTACTTCACGACCTCTCCCTTAAACTCCTCTCTCGTTCGTACCAGGTCGTCATAGTTTTCTTCCACCAAATTCCCTTGGCGTCCTACTTTCGTTGTACTAATATCATATTCCGTCATATTCCTGACATTGCGAGGTACCAAAAACACGCGAAGTACGAAACGTCGAAGCAATTTACACGCAACATTCGATATACGAATCCAAAAAGTGTTGTCCAGAATCGCCAAAAGTTCAAAAATCGTTGTTGCCCGGAATTCATAATTATTCGATGCAAATCGCCCGTATTAATTCCGAAAGCTTCAAATTTCAACACTGTAACGCGGTTTGGGTGCTCGTATATTCGAAGAGGACCAAGTGTCCGTACCGTGGCAACAACGTCCGTTTCCTTCTAGGAAGATATTTCGGACGAACATAATTTCCATGACCAGCTTCATCAAAGCGACCGCTCTCGGCTTGCAACGGAGGTGCGCGGGAGTCGAAAGGTGCGGCCTCGGCTTTAACGATGACAACACTATAAAGAATCGAATTTACGAGTCTTAGCCGCGTTCTCCATTTCATCTTTGTTCCCGCAGCACGGCTCTCCTCCCCTACCAACCGATTTAACGCTAAACCTCTCGGTCACTTTCCAGACATATTTAGGCGTACTAAATATATCCTTAAGGAAAAAGAGGAGAGGAGAAAAATGTCAATGGATCTCGTTATTCCTCGTTCTTTATTCCGCCCTATTTGGCGATTATTCATACAAGAAACTTCAAAGATTTAATTTACCTTTCCTCGGTATGATACCTGCGAGTGATCGCGAAGAGAAGAGGGAGCGCCTTAATTTCGGCACCACGGGATTCTTTTTGCGTTCTTCTCAGTTATTCTCTCGAACGATTGGATTCTTGCACGAGATGCGTCTCGCGAGGAACCAAATCGATAATCGAGCCTCCTTTCCGAACGACCTCCGATATTATTTCGTCGAGGCATTTCCTTCATAGCCGCGCTACAGCCCGACTAATTATCGTTACAGTTCAGCATGGCTTTGCTCGCATCTGCATAATTAAAGGTCCCCGAGAATTCCTCCGTCTCCAAGCGGGACGGCGGGATGGAATTGATGCAAGATGGAAGCCCGCAACTCGTTCGAATTCTTGGATGGCAGTTAAACGAGCACGAGGGAGAGCCGGCCGTCCGGATGAACGGATCAATTTGCGTCGCGGATGCTTCGGGACAAAAATACAAAGTGAGGGCCTTTTGAGCGGGGAGCGTCCAACGGGTTTTTCTTCCAGGCCGATCGCGTTTTAACCCGCCGTGAAATCGATCGCGATCGTGCATCATTGTTCTTCGCGAATACCGAGCCTCCGCGTGTTCGAGGGACGCGCGATAATGGAAGAACCGGAATACCGGGACTATCCCCTAGTCCATCCTAACAATATCGTTGGAAATACCTTGTAAGAACTGGAATACCGGAATTATCTGGATCCTCCGTCGGATCTAAAAACGTCGCGACACCGAATACCTTTGGACTTGAGCTGGATGAACGTACCGGTTCGTCGATCTTCGCGACGAGCATCCGGTGCCCGAAGATTCAACGGCAACGACGATTACAGTGCGAGATTTACTGCCAATGAGCGCGCATTCGCGGAAAGCATCGTTGGCCCTTGGCCAAGTTCGAAACATTGCGGGACTCATCCGAGGGGTTTTGCCGGGAGATACGATAGGTCAATCTCGTCTCCTTCGCAGACGACATTGATACTCCGCTCGAAGAAGCGAGGGGGGAGAGATTGGATGAATCCACTGTCCTAAAGGACGCTGCCTCGCTCTCACTTTTCCCATTGACCGTGAAAAAGTAGCGGGTCGCTGTTAAGAGCGGGTGATAAGGGGAGAAGACCGATGTAGACGTAGGAAAGGGTTTCTGATCGAACAAACACGGCGCTACGAATCGGCGCTGTGCCCAGCGCGTATCTTCCCCGATTCTTTTTTCCCTTCCCCCATTTTGAGACGGTTTAAAAACCTCGAGCACAATACGCCGCAATGACCTCTGCGCAATGATGGATGGAAATATAATCGAGCTCGAGCCTGTGAAGATTGCTTGTCCGGTCTTAAAGGTAGAGCCGTAGTGGCAGATCGACTGGAAGATTAAAGACCTGATTGCTTTTATCGCGTTTATTTGTTTCGTCTTCGGGCCGAGAGAGAGATCGACGTGCAGCGATGCGAAATCAAAATTTATCGATCATACCCGTCGGGGCTCTCTCGGCGCACCGCGTAGAGGGGTATCAACGTCGCGGAGCGGCGTCGTAAAACGGTCTAAAAATATACGGATCGCCAAATGACTGCGCGGAATATCGAGATACGGGAATGGAGGGTGATTAAAATGTCCGCGAATAGCGTGCTCGGGATGTGCACTCGGTTTGTCGATAGGAAAAGCTGCGTACGCCCGCCGATCGACTGGTGGATCAAGGAAGGACGTCGTACTGGACTAAGAAATCTCGAACTAAATCCAATTAGACAAAAATAACGACAAAAAATAAAAAATGCATATATTGAGAAAATATCGAGAGAGCATGGCTTATGCGAGAATAATTTTGCATATCCAAAGTCAAAACTTCGACGTCGTCTGGATGTCGGGAAATTTATGCGCTCATTCCTTTTACGGCACCCGGTAAACGGCCTCGAAAAAGTGTATCGTCACTGGCGGCCAGACCGTCGGATGGCATTTGCACGCGGTCCTACGCGCAGATCTATGACCACTCTGCTTTAGCCCCTCGGTATATCAAAACTGCGGCTACGAAATCCGCGATTTCTATCGAATCGTCGGCGTATGGATTACGTTTTCCAGAATCGATGAATAAACAAGCAACGCGGATGCTCGTAAATGATCATTAAAGCGAATTCTCAAATCCGCGGTGGGAGAAAAAGGATCTCGGAAAAGGGATACCGAGCCAGATCATTTTGGCGGTCGAGGTTAAAAAATAAGAATTCGAGATGCATTTCCCTTGGCCGAGAGCGGGATTGAAAAATTATAGGATGGAACACGTCGGTCCCGGGTTTAACAACGATTAGTGCGTCGACGAAAGGGTTGGCTTAGCCTTTTGCAGCGAGCAGCATCAATGTAATCAGACAGGTCGCTCAGAGCGGGCTTAACGACGGTCGTAAACGCGGTTCTCTTTACAGCCCGCGTCATTTTTTCCCCCCTTTTCCCTCTCGTCTTCGTCTTCCCGCTCACCTCCCTCCCCCCTCCTTCCTCTCGCCAAGCATCCCCATACCCTCGTCGTCGCAAAGTCGTAAGTGAGGCGCACCCCGGTCTCCGCTTATTTTGCTCCGGGCGCAGTAAACCACCGGAGTTTATGTGACAGAGACTGGCAAAGTCGAAGTCGTCTTATGCCCCACGAAACGTGGATGATTTCGCGAGAACTCGCCGGAACTCGCGGATCTGTCTTGGCAAAGTCGTAAACGGTAAGATCCTCGAGGAAAAAATACAGCTGGCGGGATCGGAGGTTGCGGAGTATCTAACATTTTTCGAGTTTATCCCCGGGTGGAGCGAATTTATGGCGATAAATGGGTTAAGGACGATCCCCGCGAGTAAGAAGGATCCTTTCTCGGTAGGTTTGTCGCGTGAAAGGCAGAAAATTCGAGTTTGGGAATAGAACGTCGATGCGAGGATCGATCGAGCAGCGAGGACGGTCTTCGGTCGAGGGCAGCCAAGAGGTAAGGGCGGCGCGTCTCGTCGGTGGCCTTGGTGGCGACCATCGGCTTTATTGTCTCAGAACGGAGGTGCAACTCCCGAGACAAAGCAATAATTAGCAGCGGCGAAGTGCGTGAGCCGACGTCGGTTCTTCTTCACCCTCCTCATCATCATCATCATCCTCGTACGTCTCCCGGCGTACGTAACCGAGAGCGTTAAGCAGCGCAACGGAGCTGGCACCGCCGGCAAAAGGAGTTTTACTACTTTCTAACCACAGTCGCGGGCTACAATTAAACCCCCATAAACCTCGTCGTAACTTTTTTAAAAGCCGCCGGCCGCTCTCCCGCGCGTAGCCGGCTCCCTTCGTTTGCCCGGCAAAAACTCCGCCATATTGCATCCTTAATGAAGCCCCGAGACGATACGGGCACCGACGTCTTCCGGTCGACCTTAAACCGACTTTCGCTCCGGCCCCATTGCTCCTAATGAAATCTTTGGCCAAAACAGGGCGTTCGATGTTCACTGCCACGTCCGTTTCCATCCGTTTGGACCATCTGCGCTCGCGTCTCGACGTGGAGACACTTGGGGAAAGAGCTCCTATCGATTTTGACTCGATCGATCGTTGGAAAGGGTTATATAGTGATATCTTGAGACATACTATATACTAGGATATATATTATTACACGTTTTGTATTTTTCCTCCTTCTTCGCATTGAATTAGTCGGAATTGGTTCGACGACGTAATATCGACTTACCAGTGGAAAAGATTAATATTAGAAAGTTGACTATATATCACATTTAACGCAAATGTGTCTCTTGATATATTCAAAAAAAAAACTTCGTCGATGCACTTTGTAGTTGGGATATAAACAAAGAGGACTCTATCGGCTGAGAGGTCAGCGTAATAAACACCGTCCTGCTTAGCATCATCCTTACGAGTAGAAAAAGAGCTTTGCAAGTGGGACACCGTTGCGCCGAGAATCGTGCCCCGGAGGATCGAGAGGATTGCTTTGCAACGAGGATATCACGGTGGACACCGTTGCATCTTGCTCGCGGCCATCCCTCCGAGGACATTGGTCGGCACTTCCAGGGGTGAAGACCGAGAGGCTGCGAGACCATCGCACCGCGCGATCCTCGAGGACAGCCGGGAGGACAAAGGAGGAGGAGGAGGAGGAGGAAGGATAAAGTTGAAGAAGGAAGCCCTGACAAGCAGGCGTGCAGGGCTTTAGCGGGGACTGACATTTACGGCTCAGAGCGGTCGACCTAGCGCCAGTAAAACTTGAGAAGAAATACAAGCGAAGTCCGCATCGACGGTTAAAGTCATACGCGCGAAAATACAGCCGGGCCTCTATGAAATACGACGTACCTACCCTCTGGCGAGCCGGAGCCACCGGAGTCCACCCAGGATACGCGTCTCCTTAATGAATAGAACTCCGCCTTGTGCTCATCTCCGCGCTGAAGACGATCGAGGACGGTGGAAAGGGGGAGGGGGGGGGGGATATCCAATAGTTTATCCTGTCTCGTTTTATCCTCGCTGGTCCGATGTTATTTCTGGTACAAACACTTGCTCGTTCGATCCCACCGACCACCGTCTATTTAGCGATCTATTTTTGGTATAAACTGTCTCCCTTCGATCCTTATCCGCTTTCGTCAAACGCTTCGATCGAGCGGCGCTTTGGTCGAAGCTTCCATCCCGTAGATAAGGTGTACAAATATCGCCTTATCGGGAATTATCAAATACGCGGCGCGATGAGAGAGCGCGATAATTGCGAGGGGCGCTCGAGAGAGGTTTTAAAGTGCCAAGGGTGTCGTGGCTTTCATCGATGCGAAAGAGGTCCTCCATTGGATCGCGCTTACATACGCTTCGGCTAACCGGTAGATAGGTATTATTTTAAGTATCCACGGCTATTTTATGACCTTAGCTACCCCTAGCAGAGGGAACGGGGTGGAAGTGAGAACCCGCGAAGCACTTACCAGCGGGCGATAAACCTCCACCCACCTCGTCCGCAACCACCGTGGTCGTTTCCATTTTAGCAACGCGCCTGGACGTGTCTCCTCCTTAGAGCTCCTTTACGACTTTTCGAACAGTCGCCCGTCCTCCTGGAATCTGCCTGGATCATCCGCTGGAAGAAACTCGGCGCTTGGAACGTTCATCGTCTCCAAAGGATCCAAAGGATCCAAAGGATAGCTTCCCTTCGAGGTTCCATCGATTTTTAAAATCTCCCCTCGATTATCACTTTTTCCTCCAAAACCAATGGAGTTGAGAGGTTATCATTGTTTTCCTTCATCAAGATTTACGTATAGCATAAAGAAGCTCGTTTGGATCGGATATAACAAAGTTCGCGTTAAATGTTTACCACGATTCTCGGTTGAATGTCTTCGGTATTCGATGTCGAAACCGTACGGTAAGCACGTTTTCTTCTCTTCGGTCAAGGCGTGTCGACATCGGGTTCGCTATCTAATTTCCTCGTAGAATATCGCCGCTCGTCCAAAGTACCCTTTCTTAGGCTCGCGGAGGCCCGACAGCGGCGCTCTTCCGCGGGTATAAATCACTCCTTATAGAAGACATTTACGAACAGCTCGGTTAATATCCCTGGTGACTGGCGGATAAATATTTTAAGACAATCCAGCGGGCCAAACTCGGCGGCGCGAAAAGCAACGGTGAAACTCCGTGGAACTCGAAAGGCAGGCGCGAGCGTTCGCTGAATTTACGGAGATCGCGTAGGTATGGAGATTGCGAGGCGGCCTGGCCGTAAATCATAGTTTTATGAGGCACCCCACGGTCAATCGGGTGGAGAAGGCCGCCTCGAAAGAATGGAACATGAACCGTGAACCGACGAGTACCTTCGGCTCTTTTCACGCGTGTGCGTCTCCTTCCTTCCCTTTTTCTCCCACACTGGGTACTTTATCCGTTTCTTTGTACGTTCGAGAATCTTTCTCTCTCTCCGTCATAATCGCTTTCCTCGGCCTCTCTCCTGGCTTCCCTTCCCTCGAGGCAGACTTCGATCGGGCTTTTACGAGTTTGTAATTACAGGCAGGTTCGGAGCCGAGTCCCGGGATTATCGACGGACGCTTGATTTTCCTGCCGCCAATCTACGTATCCGTTTGAGTTGATAACGCTGGAAAAAAACCTCACGAGGGCCCCCGGATCTCCTGTAAATTAACGAGCCATCCGTCGATATCCGCGGAGTAACAACCGCGCGATAAAATTATTCTTGCCCGCGGTACCCACGCAAACATCCTTTGTAAACGCTTTATTTTGAATTACGAATCGGGTCCTTCGGGGCCAGTAAATCAAGGATGGATTAACCTTCGGTGGAATTACTACCGTTTGCTCATTAGTCTCCCGCTGTGTTGACTTATAGTCATAACTTATAACACTTATGTTTCTTGTACCATTGCTTTGCCCCCGACGAGGGCCGCTATCGAGGATTAATATTCCTTTCTCTTTGGAAGGATATAATTCTCAACCTTTTACGTTCATTAACAAAGGGAATTACCGAAAAGCCACCTTGCATCCGATTCAAACTAGGCGGCTACTCGATGGAGTCGGTCCTCGACCCGCCCTTACTTCCGTCGTAAAAAAAGTTTCGCCTGCCACGGTGGGAAAGTCGTGAAAACGAGACGAATCGTAAAGCCGCAGGACGGGCCCATGGGCTAGAACGAGATATCAGAAACGCTAAAGACATACCGGGTGTTTCTTAATACATGAGAATCGAGGGGTTGGAAAAATAAATAATGAAGATTCCCGCGAAAAAAAATGTTGTCTTTCGTTATTTCAAATTTTTATCGTCATTCGTTATTGCAAATTTTTATCGTCATTCGTCCAGGTTTTGAGCAGGCCTCGTGTATCGAGATAGTACAGCTTGTACGTTTGTGGGGAGGAGTTGAACTCGAATTCCTAAAACGGCAGCAAAGTAACCGTCGATCGTTCGGGTGGTTCGTTTTACGAGTGGAAATAATATTCCGGGCAATGTCGGAGGGTTAAATATGCGTAACGTTAGATGGGATGATTCAGAAGTAATTGTGCGAAATATTGATTTCGCGATCGTTGGATCTGTTTGGCTTCAACGAAAAGGGGAGGTAATGCAACTTCCACTGCCGCCACGATATCCCAGAATCTCTTAAGACCCGGTTCAGGATTTCGTTTAGCAGACGACTACTCCGATTGAAGTCGCGCGTTGCATCCATCAGGCTACATCCGCCGCACGGGTTTGAGCTTTTAGATAAATACCTGAATACGGGAAATAAATCTTGCGCGCAAGAAGCACGCGCAGTTATTACCGCTGGTTGCGCAGCACTTAGGATTCTAATCTTAATGGACGTCGACGGGAAAAACAACCGTGAATTATGCCAGATTGAGCACAGCTTTCCTTGGCAGTTCGAGGATTTCGAAAGAGAGAGAGAGAGAGGGAGAGAGAAAGAGGAAAAAAGAGAAAAACTTAGAACGTAAAATGTCCTTCTTACCCACCCCTCGCATTATTCATTCCGTCAGTTCTATTCCATTATACAGTTCTATTCCCCTTTTATGCACGGTCACGATTACGACTATTTTAGACACGGTCCTGGGTATCGACAAACGAGAGCGACGATTAAGGGGATTTTAAGAAGAGGTCCGAAGCGTCTACGATGGTCCTTTCAAAGCCGATCCCTCTGGATGCGGATTCGGTCTTTATCGCCGCGATACTTTCGAGACGTATGTCTATGGAGTACGTTTTACGATGCGGCCGAGTTTTAGTACCGGACGAGGTTTCGCTTCGCTAGGCTTTTCAGGGTCCGTCTGGCTTAACTCTTTGTTTATAAGTTGCTGTATCGCTAGCCTCTCGAGTTCTAATAAAAAGTTCATTCGAAGCTTAGTATTATATCGCGGATAATAAATATGCGAAATAGCGCACGTCGTAATATATCGAATGAGGAGTACTTAAAAATGCCACGATCGTTGGTTATCATCGTAGGTCAAACGTACGTTTTCCCCAAAAATCGCATTATCAAGGAAATTCATCGGAAAAAACATACTATCAATTGTGTCAACATTCTACACCTTGTACCACGATAGCGCCTATAATTCCATTAACATCGACCATCTCAAACGACCAGTAGCCGGATTCTTATCGATAAAATCCAAAGCCCTTGTTCTACGCGAATAAAAGGATCGTCCGTAAGCTTTCGAGAAGCTCGATCATGAATTTCTCCGAAATATACGAAGATCAGCGTCTAGGTCTTGACGACCGGAAGAATAATCGAATCCGCACGGAGGACCCGGCGCGTCTAGACTTTCGAAAAAGCGAGGCACGAGCACTCTCCAGGAAACCGAGTCTGACCCGACGAGGCGGTGGCGGGTTGCACGTATGAAAACTAAGTCCGGGTTTCATTTGACTGGCTTTACGAGGGAGACATAAAATGGATTTTACTGTCGGCTAGTTCGCCAGTTCTCGAGTTGGTAACATTGCTTTAGCGGGCATAATATACCCCTCGGCCCCTCGCCCAACCCTCGCTCTCCGCGCTCTCCTTCGCTCCCGCGGCTCCTTCGTCCTTCTTCACGACGAATCGCTTGGTCCTCCTCTCCGTCCTCCCTAGACCGACGACTCCGCGACCTCACGTGTCCTTAAACCACCTCCGCGGCGACTCTCCGCCCCGACGGGGAAACTTTTCGCATGAGAATTGCCCGACACCGGATTTAATATCCGCCGGATAAGCCCGCATGGCGGTCGTTAACTTCGCTTCGACTTCGTTTCCTGTACCTGCGCCGCATTCGGTTCCTCGACCCGAATCTTACGCCGCTCACGACAATTGGGGGATATTTCTCAAAATGGATATAAAGCGATATAGAGGGAGAAGGAGCGTTTGAATTTTTTTTTTTTATTAAACAAGAGTATCGGAAAGGCGAACGATGAGTCGATGAAAGTTGTTAAACCGCGCGGACGGGATGCAGACTCGATCATCGTGATCGAGTAGCGAGCGATATATCAGCGAGGGTGAATCGAAGAAGCGTATCGAACTGTAGGAGATGTTTTGCGAGAGCGAAAGCGCAGAGGGAATAATCTTAAGGATATATCGTTATAAATTATAAACCGAAGTCGCTGTACGGATATTTGTTCTTCCATTTCAGATCCATCGCCGACTAATCGGTAGGCGAAATCGCCCAGGAAGAACGAGTCGAATCCGTCGAGAGACCGCGGCGAGGGACGACCGTCGAGAGCGGCGATCTCTCGTCGTCTCCAATCGGCCTCGTCGTGCTTTCTCAAGACTCCTCGAGCGTCGCTGCGACGCCAAGCTCCAGGAAGCCACGGCCGGACGCACCGACGCCTCGAGGTACCCCAAGGTGTGTCCACGCCTTCCAGGAAGAGACCAACCGGCGGGGAAGTTCGCTTCACGAGACGCGGTTACCGCGGTGGTCCAAACAGTGCACCCGGTTCCAGCCTCTCCGCCTCCCTTCGAGGAAAAGAAGGGGTGTTCCTCGAGGCCTTCTCGAAGCGCAAGGAATCAAGTAGGACTCGCAGAATAAAAGCGCGTTTCGAGCCTGTGTCGAGGTGAAACACGAACGTTCCACGCGTGTGCTTCGCCAAACCCACGGTTCGTACTTCGTTATTCCAGCCGTCGATTATTCGACCCGGCTTATCCGAGTAACCGAGCCCCATTCGACGTGCCTCGGTGTCCCTTCGAGGAATCGACATCGGGGATCGTCTCTCGTTCGCGTTCCTCGAGCCGTCGATGCGAGTTTCGTCAACCCAAGTCGCGCCACGTCCTTGCCCCTCGTGCCGAACCGTCGATCCGCGTCGGTCAGCGCGCTTCGGCTCGTCGATGCTGTCCGCTAACCCAGCTCGCCTGGTTCCTGTCCCACCGGGTCGTTGACCTCGCCTGGTCCCTGGCCCTCCGACTCGTCGATCCAAACTGTCAACCCGGCTCTCGGCCACGGCCGCGTGCGCCTTGCGGAAGATAAAGCACGGCAACTAGTCCGGCGATCGCGCGAGTCGATCGCCGATCGGCACCCGGACGACGCTTTCGCGGCTTTTTCGGCGACCGTAGCCGTGCCGCGATAAATTTCGCGCGATAAGCAGAAGGCAGATGCGCCTATGCCCATAACCGCCGCGATGTGCCGATCCTCCCCGTACCTACGGTCCGTGCCGAGTCGGAAGGAAAGCGTTCTGGATCTTCGATCTCCCTCATTTTTTCCCCCTTTTTTTCTCTCTCGTGCCGTAAAAAGAACACCGGAGAGATACCATCGCGAGGGGTGTGTTAACGAATGAGTTTTATTCTCGTTTACCCAAAAGGATGGAGGGAGCGGATATCATCCTGGGTGAAGAACCTCGGTCCAGAATTCGATGGCTTTGCTTGCGGTACGACGATGAGCGAGCTGTAAGGAGTCATCGAGGGAGGTGCCCTTTATCCGTCTTTCTGGCAAACCCACTCCTCGGTTCGGTTCTTGGGCGAAGAACGCGCGGGTTCGACGCGCGTGCGAGAGATTTAGTTGCGCGTGGACGAGGGCGTTGATTCGTTTTACCCCGCGACGGGTAATTCGTAATCCGGGCGAAGGTCGGCGTGGACTACACGTTCGAGGATTAAACATATTATATCGCGGCGGGGCATGGGGTAACGAGAAACATTGGCCTTCGTCTGTTCGCGGAGCGCTTGATACGGCGGCAACGGACGTGAGCGCATCCGTGAGTGCGAGCGAACGCGCAATCAGGGAATCGGCGGATGTGTCAGTTGCACGGCACGGTGCAATAAAACGCGCGCTCAAAAAGTGGTCGTTCCACCTCGTGGTAAATTAATTTTCAAATAAGAGCACCGGGAGCTGTCCCTTCGATATGCTGTTTCATTCTCACTCCCCCTCCGGTCCCTGCTCCTTTTTGCTCCTCTCCGCTCCCGTCTTCGGGCTACGCGAGAACACATTCCAAGTAACAATTTGATGCAAAGCCAGATTGGGTATTATCGGTGGACCCTTAATGACTCGCCTCTCTAAATGAATTTGCCTCTCGGTAATGAGTACGCGCACCATGCTGCGCCGAATATTCATTGTCCTCCTCGCGCCTAATTTGTAATGGACTAATTTGCATATTAACTCGCGCGCGCGTTATAAGATGCCGTGCGCCCTCTCGCTTCCTCGATGCCACCGGTTTTTAAGGCGAGCACCTTCGAGGCCTCTTGGCTTCCGAAAGGCCTGCCGGCGAAGTGGCGTCGAGTGACTTCTTCGAGCTTCCGATCTTGACTCGGAGAAGGGGTGGGCTCTCTCATTACCCTCGAATGTTTACCTTTTAACACAACACAAAGGCGTAGCCGACGAGCAAGAGCGCCGATACTCCTTCGGCCTCTCCCGCGTCGAGGGCCGAGCATTAAACTCATTGTGATCGCACGTAAGAAGCGAGTAGCCGAGGAAGGGGGCAATGCGTGTCCGTTGGCAATACCGCGGGGAGCAGTGCAATGGTATGCCGGCTGTAAGTAAAGCATAAACCAACTCGTCGTCGGACCTATAAGAGCACGAACCGTACTCGAGTACCGTACTCGAAGAGGTATCGGTAAACGTACGCTACGTGCATCACGGAAGACGATATCGGAGCGGACAACGCGGAAAGACCATTATTCGCGTCCCTTGCTTTAATAGCGCTCAATCCTCTCGGTGGAAGACCACGGATCGCTCGGTGAGAGGTTCGATGGATGGATTAAAAGTCCCTAGGTAAACATCCGAAAACCATTCGCTCTTAGCACATCGAGCACGATGGTCTACGAAGCGACGAATAGAAATAGCCTACGATCCGGGAAGTCCTTGACCGATTCATCCCAAGCCGTCCGCCGATTGAAGATTCGCAAAGCGGTCGGAGCTTGTCGGGCCGTCGATCGGCCTGGCGGGAATGCCGCTCGTCTCGCTCGTGTTCGTATCGCACGGGGAAGCTCGTGCCGGATGGAAGCCACGAACGAGTTATCCCAGAAGGCGCCCAACGGAGAGAACAACCTGCCAAGAGGTACGGCCCCCATCCTCTAGGATGGTCCAGCTCGCGGTCTTACTTTGCACGCGTCCCTCGTCGTGTCCCTCCTGCGGCACGTCAGGTGCTCGATATTAGCCAGAACTCGAAAGCGTGTATAGCGCGTGCAATCGACGGCAAGGAGGATACTTTAATATCCTATTATTTTCGGCTTCCGACCGTTTACGCACCGGCACCCGCAAATTTAATACACAACCTCTTGACTTCGACACCGCGAGCATATGGCGGCCGCGTTATGGTACGAAGAGTGTTTGCCGTTTATTTGCACAGACCGTGCAAATTAGGCCCCACCGCGGTAATACGGATGCTTTCGAAGGAGGGTAGGACCCGGACGTAACGCAGAAGTCTACGATCACGGAACGGATGCGTATGTGGGGTCTGAAAGAGAACGGGTTTGAAGGAGGAAATACGACAGACTTTCGTGTAAGCGATGCACCGTGCATCGGGACTTTGGTTTCGGTTTCTTTTACGAGTCATGGAGGGATGACCGGTGTGTCGGTTTCCTCGAGATTCCTCCGGACAAGATTGATATTCTTACGCGGTTCGATACGGATTCGTGGTTTTAATCGACGGTGTTCCGCGGCCGAAGGATATTGTGCGTGCGGTTTCGGTGCTTCGATTCTCCGCAGCAACGATGGAAAATTATCTTTTGTCCTAACATCGAGTATTATTAGTGAGAGTATTATCCTATCATCGAGTCGCGCATATCGCTAGTCTAATTCTCATCGTGGATGGCAGGAACTGTACGTACAATGATTGCGTGCGCGGTACAACCCGAGATACGCGTTGGCACTGTAGTGGCTGTGTGTATGCATCGGTGCCCATGAATATCCGCCAGATATCCACAAAGGCCAATGTGGTTTATTTGACAAAGAAATCGAGCGCGGAATGTCGGGCCGCTCGCCGTCTATATTACACGAGCCACCTGTAGACTTTTGGGATACACTTGGGGAACTTGCTGCAACGGGGTTTTTTTTTATCCTCTTTTAAACTCACCATCGACGAAAGGGTCCGGCCTAGGTTTTGTTTTTAAGAGAAGGGCGAGGGGCCAATATCAACGTCCCCCGTTTCGGAATCCTGTTTCCATAACTTTCCAACGTGCGATACGATTGGCAGACTTGGGCGCGGCTTTTCTAAATCCGCTGGCGCGTCCTCCCGAACCTGCCGATCCAGGCAATCCTTGCCATGTTTATTTAAAAACACATTTTAACCTTAACGTACTTTATCGTCCGAATGTACACGTTGGAGGGGTTGCATGGAGTCACGTTATTTTATTCTAAGTCGTCGAATTTCTCGAGCATGTACGATCCATGCTGCGTCCAAAGGTTCTTTCCTAGCTCGTCCGAGGAAGGCCGTTTTTCTTCTTGCTGTAAGGCGGACAAAGCGTGGACGATCCGACGATTTTTGTAATGCGGAAATGTTCCTAACTTGGTGCAATGCTGTCGAATACCACTAAATCCCGGATTCTCGGAGGCTCAATGGTAGTTAGAAGTGCCGCCCGAAGAATTCTTCCGACGGTTGGAACGGCCCTACTCGGCCGATCTGCGCATCAGTGTCAGGTGAATGACGAAATATAGATATTGATATTAATAGCGATTGGTTCGGTTCTTTATAGTTTCTCTGTATTCCGAGGATTGCGTACATGCGAGAAGTAGACTTCCGCATGGCTCTCTAAAAAGAAAGCGGTCGTCCTTATTCTTCCTTCCTTCCTCCACTCTGTTGCTCCTTTGATGCAGGTCCGTTTAATCGATCTGAAGCTTTCCAAATCCGTAAGATTTGTTGTAACTCGCACGTAACTACGAATATCGTCTAAATAAAGAGAGGAATCGCGAAGTAGGTTATTTTTTACGTATATCCTTAACGAAGCTCTCCTACGCGACGCACGCCGCAACTTTCGTGCGAATCAAATCGACCGAATCCATTTGGATCGGTGACTTTGACGTCCGGATACTCGAGGTCGATGATAATGAAGCGTAGGAAATATCCGAGTAAGCAAAAGGGGAGACTTTTTTCGTTAGAAGATTACACCAGCTTCGGTTCATTCTAATGCATGTACGAAACTCAAATAACGTTAACAGTATTGAAGTACGAAATTAATATGTGTTGCCCAGTGTATAGCGAAGTATTTAGCGGTGTATATTAAATACACCTGCCATATCGAATACGAGACGAGGGTCGAGCGGAATCGCGGAAGGTTCGTCGATAAATCCCCGATATTACCTTCTATTTATCCGCTCGGATTTATACACGGACCTTGCCCGATGGCAATATTATATTTACAGCTTGTAACGTCCTGCGTAAATGTAGCTTAAGCGAAAACAAGGCCTATATACCTACTTTATGCGATTTGCCTAATTGTTATAATAAATCTGACCGTTGTAGTTATTTATTCGGCGATCCGTAGGATGCGTGCTCCGAGAGTAAGCCACGGAGTAATCGAGGACGAAGGGGGAAGAGCGTGAGGGAACAAGCGTGGTTCCGAAGTTCGAAGTATGCACGTATCGTTGTTCGTGGATTCAGTGTACTCGGCGTACTCTTTAACTGTTACATTATAACATACAAATAAATGCTGATACCATCCGAAGCTGGGCAATCGCGTGCAACCTAGATCTCCCTTTCTCTCTCTCTCTCTCTCTCTCTCTCTCTCTCGTATTTTCTCGCTCTCACGCTCCCTCTCCGTCGGTGCGCAGCCCGGACCAGCCGGCCTTTAAGCCAGACGAGGTAAGTAATCCTTCGTCCGTACACCTTGCTCCCTCATCGTGAGACGTGCCGCTGGATATAGGCGTCGCAAAAAGCGTTGCCTTGCTTTACGACACTTCGCGGTGACAAAGTCGCGGAAATATTTAAACATATATGTGCCCTTAGAACTAAGAACTGCCCGGTGTTTTAGTAATAATAAATAAAGTATTTGTCGCTTGGTTCGTGGTATAATTTGATATTAAATATGAGTAGGCAATCGTAGAAAAAATCTCGGAGGGTCCAAATCCTTCCGAATAATTTTTTCGTATTATTCATAGGCGTCGACGTCGCTATTGCTTAATATTTTATATTTTCGACCCTGTAATGCATTAGGATCGAATCTAAAGATGTAGAGAGCCGCAGGTTATCCATGAATAATATACACCGTATCTCTTGGGATTTAGAATTTACTTTAATAACAGTTCGCGAGCCAGACGATCTCGGCAGTTGCCGTGAAAGGTGGATTAATTAGTAAGGAGTCTCGGAAGAGAAGAACAAACAGTGGCTCCGCAAACACGAAGGATCCCTCCAGGAAACCGCCCGCGAATATCTGTCCACGCGATCGCAAAGTTGCATCGCGAGGATTCCTCGGTAAGTTCCTCATTGTGAATTCTTCGACGTACGTTCTCGATCATTACGGCCTACCAGTCGTGTTACGTGTTAAGGTTAGCTTCTTATCTGGATCGGTCGGCGCGATTATCAGGCTCCGCCTTTTCGTTTCTAAGGGGGCGCAGGATCCTTTTTATTTTTGCCGCAATCATTCTCATCGACCGTGCACGCGCACTCGCCCTTTTTTCCTCCCTTCGCGCTTTCTCTCTCTCTATCTCTCCCCCTCTCTCTCGTTCTCTCGATCGAGGCAGTTATTACACGCGCTTCTTTGCGCGCGCATGGACGAGATAAGAGACGTACGCGGATGACAGGAAGAGAGGGAGAAAGTCGAAGGCAGATATACCGGTTACACGTTGCCACCGAAGCTGACGTTTAAAGTGGAATGGATGGCGTAAGTTCGAGAACGGAATATGGCTTTGCGGCTTATGCAGATCGTACCGAGAGGTATCGATGCACGGGCCCAGGCCCGAGGATATTCTAATAAACGGCGCCGATGTAAAATAAAGACGGGCTCGGCCCTTTTTTTCCTTAAGACGCGACAGGCCGCCCTTTTGCTCTGGCAGATCGCGGCAGCACGATTTTGATCCACTTCGATGGCTCTTGGGATAAACCGGAGTCGACGGACATTCGACTCTTCTTCGAACAGTCCTCCCGAACTCGTTGCATTCCCCCGCTGTTTGCGACCCCATTATCGTTCCGTGAGGTCCCATAAACCGGACACGCTCCAGTGATTAAATTCGCGGCGGATCCTCGGCTACGCATTTGTCTTGCCGCGTTATTGCATTTTGCGCGCCGACTTTTCGACCGGCGGCACGATAATTATGGGATCCGATTCGATCGTAGACGCGGACCGCGGATCGTATAAAACAAGATTTCATGCCTATTCCTGGCCTCTCGGGGATTATGTCATATAAAAAAAAGAGTATTACCACGTATTATAGTACGAGATAAAAATAGATAAAAAAGGTCGAGGCCGCTAATCTAAACCGTCGGTCGGATTGAAACGAAAAAGGCGAATAACTTGTTCGCGTTGTATAAGGCAAAAATGATCGAGTCAAGTTCACGACCGTGGCTACGATAATTGCGGAGGAATTACACCGACAAAGGACTAGACGACGCTCGTTAGAATCTGCGCGGACAAGGTTCACAGCCGCGGGGCTTCGATCGTTACACCGATTCGTGGAGGTCTATTTTAAGTTACACTTAAGTGTCACTCTACGGCTCGACTCATTTTTCGGTAAGGGGCCGCCCCTGTTATTATAATTGGCCGAACACTTAGCGTTGGCGAAAAGCACCGTGCACGCGACCGATTTTTTTCCCCCATCTTTACCCACGCAGACCGGAGTTTCGAGGAGTTCGGTCCTCCATACACCGAAATCACTTGGGATCACGTGCAAGAGGCACTTTGCCCTGCGTGCCGCGGATCGTTGAAATGTAACTAATTGGCGAGCAATGGAGGAGGCACCGAAATACTTTGTTACCAGATTATCCAGCGCGGGAACCCAGATAATTTAAATTATGTCGCATTTACGTTGGAGATTATGTAAATAAGCATGCGCGGTATCGCGATAATGGGCCTATCCCCGGGATTATAGCCCGCGGACCGATGGTACACCGTAATTTCGGAGTTTCGCGAGGCCGTGGCGCTTCAGGAAGCATCGATCTGACATCATATTGTGGTGGATATAATTCGACGGTACATCGTCGGACTCTCCATGCTTCCCGATGTGCTTAATGTCCGAGGTACACGAATATCATCGCTCCGATGCTCCTCGATACCTCGGCGCTTAAGCGGATACTGGCGCGAAGGCACCGATAATATAATCGGGCTTCGCCGATCCTTGGGTATTTTCACGCGCACAATGTCTCGGATCCAGATAGGACGAAGCTCCTCTCGCTGAAACGAGGGCGGGGATCGTAGTCGCGGCGCAAACCTGGAGTTTTCGGTCGGATATGATCCGGCGAGGGAAAGAATTTGGCTTTTGGATCGGCCAGTGAGAGGCAGCCGGTTGGCGGAGGGCGTATAAAAGCGTTGCCCCGTCGTGGACGTTGGGTATTTCTGCACTATATAAGCAATATAGTCCTTAGTTTATGCCCGAGACGCCGCAGTTAAACGTTGCGAAGACTTTTATAGACCCATATGCGAATCCGCGTACTCATGCACGGTTACGACGCCGGTCGCGTTTCCACTTAAACGCACACACGCAGGCGCATTCACGTTCAGGCCTTTCAGTAGCGCGCGCACATGCGCCTGCGAATGTTCGACGAAACGTGCCTTCCTTCGCCGTGTTCTACTCTTGTAGAGACCGGTGGTCGGCAACCTCTTTCGATCCTGGGTTGGTACACGACTTTTTGCCAGAGGTAATGGCGTAAGCCATAACCGCCCGTGTACGGGGCATCCACGAGGTGGAAGTCGCGGAAGAATTAAAACGTGCGAATATTGCGGGCCATTTTGAAAAATGCGCCTTCGTTTCGCATCGGGTTAATGCACCCTCGGATGGAGCTCCTTTATTGCTGGGAGCACGATGATTCGTAATATGGATTTGTGATAATTATATTCATATTTATTGTATATTAATATTTATATCGTAGCGCAGTAATTTTAGAAAATACGAACAATGTTAGTCGTGCTTGATATTCCCGCAAAGTGTACGCTCTGATCCGCGCCTCTGTGCCAGCTTCAAAGCGACTAAGGGGTCATCCTTGGCATCTCCTCTGTAGCGCTCAAAATCTTAACCTTTTTTCTTTCTTCTTTCCGGCTACTCGACGATGGAGACTTCGGTGTCGTTATAACGGATTTATAATGAAGATATTTAATCATATTGGGAGCGGTAACACGAGTGTACCGCGATATTCCAGGAAGACGATTGTCGCTACAAATCATTTCTTCCAAGAACCTTTTTTTGCGCGATTAAAATGGGCGATTTCGATCCCGCTCTTTCGATCCATTAACAAAAATTCGTCGAAACGTCGCGGATTGGGAGACTCGCGAAACACGCGGCATTCGAGCTTCTATTCCACGATCGAAATTCCACGCTTCCATTTCGCGAATCGAATAATTACCGGCTACGCGAACGTATAATGTTCTTAATTAGGTAGCAATTTTTCTCCATCGCCTTCTGCAAACTCCCCACCTCCGTCGGTCGGATCGGGTGCAATCGATGCGTGTACCTCTCGTGTATCAACCTGTCAGTTGTCACGAAGAACCGTTATATTGCACGACAGTTGATTTTATAATACAAATTACGTGCCAGCGTGATTAATGGAACGGCATTACGGTGGCACGGTGGGGCTTACGTTTGGTGTTTAAACAACCGATGCCGAGCGGTCCTCGGTCGTTCAAATATAATACTTTCCACGTCTTTGCGTATTTATTCGCCTCAAGTAAGTAAGTAAGTTTACGTTGATGTACACGCAACTTTTAATATCTCGATAATTAAGTGTTGGATTTGCAAATTCAACTCGCCGCAGCCTCCTTTCTCTTTACTCGTTTAAGATTCAACAATAGGCCGGGGGAGATCGTCCGATACGTGAAATTCTTGAAACCTCGTAAACATTCGTGAATATGTATTTCACGTATATTTCATGACCACCAAATCTTTTGATTCTCCGGCGCAGCCGGTGCCAGCTAGAAATTGACTGGCGACACATGTACTGGGGATATTGATCGTGAAAGTACTATTCTTAGAGTACACTCTCAGACTGTTTCCATTCCCTCCATGACACCGATATTTCTCGCAAATAACAACTGGCCACAGACTCGTTTATGCTCAATTACCGCCGATCGAGATCTATCGTTATTGGAAATAGAAAGATTTTAGCAAAAATAATATCGAACAATTATAATAACATTATTCTGTCATATACATTTTCTACTTTTATTAAACGTAAAATCTATGCGATCGATCGATCTAATGTAATTGATTGGATAGTAATTAATATCTAACGTAATGCATATAGATAGCGACAAGCTTGCATAGGAGCAACGTTGCGGTAAATAAAACGATAACGTCCATTTATTTGATTGCTTTTCAATATTTGGACACGGCGAATAACGATTCTGTACATTGTACTTTGATGAGGCATTCTTCGCCGCTTTGCAAAACTGTTGAATGTCTTGACCATTCTATTATTCACGGGTGTTTTAGCAATCCCTTTCAACTGTTCGCCGCCAAACACGCGATGGAAGCGCTCATCGTCGCTCTTTTACATTTTTCACAAGCCACACACATTTTTTTCCCACGGAACGAAACGGCATTCTTTCGCTCTAGGCACAAAACGTCGCATATTCCTTCATTGTAGCGTTATGTGCCTAAGAAGAAAATAAACGCAGACACGAACCGACAAAATTACTATAAATCCTCACCGTTTTCTCGAAATCGATCCACGCGATTTTTACGCCTCAACCGATCAACACGACTTACACACGGTCAACGTTCGACTCGCGGCTTTTTCTCCAGTTGAACGTATACGCTATATAAAATTGGTGGAATACGCATCTCTAGTAAAAGACGCGGTAGAAGACCTTGGATGCAAGGCGCTCACACGGTAGATCTGATTCCGCGTCGCGGGCATTAATTTCTTCGGGCGACACGAGTGCGTCGGACCCGTGTAAAAACATTCCGGTTAAACTTTAAAATTCCGAATTAAAAAGGATGCGATCCTCGCGATGCGCCTAGGGAAACCGCCGTGAAGCACGAAAGGCGATCGAGATCGCCGGTAGGCGTTCATGATTTAATTCGACCCTCGAGCGATGAGCTCGGCTACCTGGACGGTTATCACGCCATTGTCTCATAAAGTTTCACGCGAAACGAAGCATAAGTCGAGAGAAGGATAACGAGAGTTGCGAGAATTTTGCGGGTCGTTTTCTTCGGGCGAAATCGGCCGGCGACTCGAAGAGGCCGTCGACTGCAGGTCTGTCTCGGCTACTCCCTTGAGTCGATGGCCTAAACCAGGTATAACCTGCTTCATTGCGGCAGGCTGAAATTATTGCAGTTTGTATAATACGCTGAGATTATCTTGAATGAGTTTCGGCCCTCTTGCATTTCTTTGCCGATATTCCGGATACCATTACTCGAGCGTGGCCAAGTGGAATGAGAAGGGTTTTCTTTTTTTTGGGAGAGATATCGATCCCTCTCTTCGAGATTTCTGCCTTTCAATGGCATCCTCAAAACTGTCTTTTTGAAAGCGATCCTCGAGATCGGTTATCGTATCGAGATATCTGCTGTTGAGTCGCGCAGAAGAAAATTCTGATCGGTGAAACGTAATTCGCGCTAATTGGATCTTCCAGCATGATAACGCGTTGGACGTATTTCACTATGGCTTTAACAGCGATAGAACTGAAAGGGCCCTGTGTTCCTGTTGAATGTGTCCCTGGAGGATATTTGAAGAGGCACGATTCAACATCTTTGACTACGCGCGCTTTAATCGCGGATCGTGAATACGTAACGAAACACTTCTTCGGAGGTCGCATAAATCATCCGGATTGCATGCAGCCGTACACCGACGTTTCTTAGATTGATGATGCCCGCGGTGGCCACGTGCGATCGAATCATTATACGTTCAACCGAGCAAAGATAATCTGATACTTCCTCGATCATTAGATACTATGTAAATGTTCACGAACCGTTGCAAGGTGTTGCAACGTGCCACGCGAGCGTACGTTCGAATTTTTCGCTGGATTTAACACACTCGTTTCACCTGGACTATCTATGGATCACGACGAATCTGCGTTGAAGATCGCATAATCCCTCAACGACCGAAACATTCTTAGGCTCTATCACGTGCAAAGAATTTATGAATGCGCACGTACTCGACATTCGGACCCCATCGTAAAGTTTGTATCTTCCTTTGGTCAGCGATACTCCAAGCCAAGGACATTGCATACTGAATATTCCCGATGCGCTCCGTTTAAGTGGAATTAATAACGAAGTGCAGTGCTCGAAGTTGCACGGTGAAGATCAAAGTTCGAATCTCTCCAATGGCCTCTGGACAATTTCTCGTGCAACGCGTACACGTCGCGATTTAACGTCTATCGCGAAACGATAAGTGCTATAGGGACCAAGTGATTTTAGCGGTCGTTGCAGCAAATCAAACGATCGAAGCAGAACTTTGTCATACTGAGTGCAACTCAGGTCCAACTTCCATGAAGTACGAGGTACGCTATCTCGTGCAAGTCCTTCCAACTGAATAGTGCACATCTACCATTGCTCTACGGTCGTATATTTGTTCCAAATGCACGATGTCCTAAAAGTGCGTAAATACTTATGATAGCAGATACTACTTGCTCCCTTTATTACGTGAAATTTTCTTAGTGAGAATGAAACGCTAACGCAGTGACATGAAGTTCGGTGACAGAGGAACTGCCCGAAGGTTCTACCTTGCCAACAGAGCGGGCAGTTTGGCGCAACTTCCGACAGAGGAATGAGCGTCGTAGTTTGGAAACGAGAACAGTGTGGATTTATCGTGAAATTGCAACGTGCTTGCTTCCTAACAACGTTTCGAAACTTTGTTTCCACGAGGAAAACATTTGAGCAGCTTGGTTTGCAGTGCCAGTGCGTCGTTGGCCTTCGACGTCACGACGCGACATTACCTGGCATGTGTCTTCGAGATTGAGTACGTGCTAACCTTAAACTTATTAACTTCACCTCTAGCAGGCATGATGCTCGGCTTTTTCTGCGTTTGGCATTCAGAGAAATCCCCTTCTCCGCTACAGAACATCTCTTTCTGTGTCTTTTTAGAGGGAACGCGATCATGAATCCCAAGATTGACGAGAAAGTCTTGCAATTCGAGGCGTTCATAAATGACGTGCTAAAGGCGGACCTGGGTAAAATAGAGGAAAAGCTCGATTCGAAAAATGCCGATCTCGCCGAATTCACTCAGCTTAAATCTATTATAAGCACGTTGCGCGACAATGATTTCGACAAGAGCGGCTTCAAAACGCAAGTAGACATAGGGCAGAATTTTTTCGTCGAGGCACACGTACCAGACGCCTCCCGCATATTGCTGGACGTTGGTTTAAGCCACTACGTGGAATTCACGTTGGACGAAGCTCTGGTGGTCATTAACGTTAGGAGCAAACTTCTCGAGAGGCAAATAGCGCATCTTCGTAAAGAGATCGCCAGGACGAATGCTCATATCAAATTAATGTTGCTCGGCATTAAAGATTTGCAGGGGTTGAGCGATTAGGACGTGTACGAAATAAATACGTGTAAAAATATATATATATATATATATATATAAATCATTATTATACCGCTGTACATATTGTAATTTATACGAATAAACATTTCCACGCTTTGACACGCACGACACCGATTTCTTTCACGACACGCGCGAATATCCCGCGGCGTTGTTCTCGAACTCGTATATTAGTCCGCGCTTTTGCGCCAGATTCGCGATGTACGGAGGGAATTGTTTAACGTCGGACAATTTATTGCCCCAAACGCGCCACTTTTGTTTCCTCGTTAGCCGTGATTGCGTGAATTTACGAGGACCTTGTGCGTCGCTTAAATACGACAGAGGTCGATCGCGAGCGGATCAGTCCGCTCCAGAGCTTCACGGCCGGGTTATTCGAATTTATCCCAGAGGCGCGAACTTTGGTCGCCCCCCTTGCATGTGCCCTGCCGCATAGAACGTCATTAATGTCGGATTGGCGCAGTATACCATGCGAGGAGAGACACAAGGAGTTCCTCCAGAGATTCAGTGCGATCCTGATCGAACGTGCCTTTGACTGTGCCTCCCGCGACTATCCGGTATTGCGATGGAGAGAACCGGATTACCTGCAGGACATAATAAGCTTCGATTTAAACGAGGATCCCGCGGATCACCGGCAGCTCTTGAAACTCGCGGAGAAAATCTTGCAGTACAGCGTCAAAACGGGTCATCCTTACTTCATGAATCAGCTCTTCTCGGGGTGAGGCTCTCGCGCTTTCCTTCGATCTCCTCGAATAATTTGCACGTCCTGCCAGATGCACACAAACTCTCTAATTCCCCGCATCGGCCCCTAAGTAATCCCCGGCAGTGTTTTTGGCGAAATCACGTAGATCGGTGGCATAAACACCGGCTTTCTCGCGCCGTTTTCTTCGTCGTTGTTGGGTTAATGCATGAGAGCACTGTAACGATCGCTGTCGATACCGTCAGAGATTACAGGGCCGAGCGGAAAGCCGGTCCATTAATGAATATATTCGATGCAGCCTGGATCCTTACGGATTAGCCGGGCAATGGCTGACAGATACATTAAACGCTTCCGTGTACACTTACGAGGTCGCGCCCGTTTTGACATTGATGGAGAAGACCTTGATGGCGAAATTACTACGTATGTTTTACAAAGATGAGAACGGGGCTGCCATTGGGGATGGCCTCTTCTGTCCCGGTGGATCTTTCGCAAATGGAACGGCTATTAACTTGGCCAGATTCTGGTTCAGGCAGAAGGCCAAGGTGAGTACCTTTATCGGCCTGACGATTTTCAGATCGGATTCCTTTTTTGCCGATCAACCCACTTAATTACTCGGCAATTTGAAGGCTCGGATTTATGGGAGCTCCTTTACGCGCTGGAATTTATTCTTACTCGATGGGGAATTGGTATTACTGGGAATTTGGTATTACTGTGCTCGATCCGTTTGTACTATATTCTAATTTAAGACTCCTGAGTTTTGAGTAGTTTCGTATTTTTTTCGGATCGGTTGATTTCCTTTTTTACTCCTTACGATTTCCAAGTTGATCTCATCGCACTATACTTGTACATTGGATGTCATTGGGATTAAAACGGTAGACGTGTCGGAAGAAATTTCTGTGTGATTTATTAATATAAAATACGAAAAAAAATATATAAGAAATTTGTCAGAGTTAAAAAATGTCTACGTTACTCGAACGAAATGAATTCTAATGTATCGGTGCGTTGAGGCTGGCGTGTAATTATAGGATCGTATTTTAGAATAAAAATGTGCCCTCCGTAAAATTGGTCCTCTTCACTTCCGAGGACGCACATTATTCGATTTCGAAGTGGGCAGGTGTTTGCGACGTTGGGATCGTTCTCGTCAAGACCGATCACCTCGGTAGGATGGACGTCGAAGATTTGAGAAAAAAAATTCGGGAGGAAGATATCAAAGGAAATCGGGGATTCGCCGTCTGTGCCACAGCAGGTGTGCGCAAAACGTTTGAGATTTTTCTGGAGGAAAAAAATCTGCGCAAAAATAACTTCTTTGCTTTTTTAGGAACGACGGTTCTCGGCGCCTTCGACCCATTAATCGAGTTGGCGGATGTTTGCGATGAATTCGGCATGTGGCTACACGTGGATGCAGCTTGGGGAGGTGGTGTGATATTCAGCAAGAGACACGGAAGTCTTCTTCGAGGAGTAGAAAGAGCGGACTCGATTCTGTTCAATCCGCACAAACTGCTGGCTGTCCCGCAGCAGTGTTCGGTCTTCATGACGAGACACAATAGCCTTCTAAGCGCAGCCCATTCTAAGGAGGCTTCTTATCTCTTTCAAAAGGATAAGTTTTACTGTACCGATCTGGACGTTGGAGACAAATATCTTCAGTGCGGCCGCAGGCCGGATGTCTTGAAGTTTTGGTTTATGTGGCAAGCCAAGGTGCTTTTCTCTTTTCTCCATCCACCTACACGTAGTTTTCCTTCATTTTTCATTAGGAACTACGCACTGTGAGAGTGTTACGCATTGTCTTTTGTATAGGAACGGTTTTAACATCAAAGATAATGTATTGTCTGAACGATCGGTTTCTGGGCTCGAGACAAGATTCCACTGCATGCTACGGAAGGGACTACGCTCTTCCCCTGATCACATTTTAAGGGTCAACCACTTATGCAAATGCGTAGAAAACTAGCCTTCATAGCACTTTTTCCCCCGATCTTCCTTTAATTGTTCATCTTGTACTTTGTGGCTTAAGCTGCTGCGACGGTGCACTCCGTAAGAGATAAGGGTCTGCATGATTTGTTTCAAGTGTTTGCCGGTATACTTGTGCATATATTAATCTCCCCTTGTTAGGAATAAAGAATGTTCACACTGTGCTTACTCATGGTCCTGAAAGAAGCCCCTGAAATTCTCAAGGCTTCTGCCGATAGCGGTCGCTTTACGCCAGTGGTTTCCAAAGCTCATACTGCTTTGTCAAGTAACATTTGATCAAATCAATTCTGCACGCTCCGTAGATTTGGAGATTATAATCATATTATTGTTTGTTAAATTATAAGACTTAGCTAAATTAATAGAAGTACAGAGGTGTATGATAACACACCACCATGAAGCTATAAGACTGGAATGTATATAGTCGCCCTTTTATGAATCAATCTTCATACTCGTTCAATTTTAAGCAACAACATATTTATCATATATGAAAGTGCAAAAGCTCATATATTATACATCATTTTGGGTTACTTATCATATCTGTACTTTGAATGTGATAACGTGCAAGTGTCTTATGCATGGCACTACAGTAGTCCCCATTGTTTTGCATGCTGCATTAAAATACTTTAATTATCAATAAAAAAATCCATTTAATATATATGATCTTTTATTAAACTCGCATACTTTATGAAAATAAAAATAGTTTCAGATTTGATTTTAATAGTGACAACCCCATGAAACACACTGAATTATATCACGCTATAGTAAGAAACAAAGCGCATCGGCGAGCTCATATTTCGTTTTGTCCGACTAAAAAAAATTATATTGCAGGGTACTTTGGGTTTTGAAAAACACGTCGACCATCTGATGACTCTCTCGGCTCTCTTCAAAGAGGAGGTCACGAAGAGAGAAGGTTTCGAACTAGTCACAGAGCCATGCTTCATAAATGTATGTTTTTGGTTCGTACCACTCTCGTTGAGACGCAAAAGGCCAATGCACAATTACAACGAGAAATTACACGAGGCGAGTTACAAAAATGTTGAACAATATGCTGACCTTTATTGATACCTTCATATAGCGTTAACAGCTACACGATATTTTCTCTTATAAAAATTTTAATATCAAGTATCATCCATTAAAGCCCATGCATGTATTTTTAAGTCAACCAAATATCCGTTAAAAATGGGTAAAAAATTCCAACAAGCAGTGTTGAGAAAATACTAATAACCCCTTTCGCAATTGATCTAAGGATCGATTCGAACATTCTTCGATGGAGACGCATACGTAAGTCGTGTCACATATCGTTCAATGCAAAAGTTGCAATAATATGATTGAAAATTACGTTACTAACTGCAAAGGACGATGATCACCTGTAATTCCTAGTATTCCTTTGAAGAATTCTCAGTAAATTTTCTCTCGTCTGCATCAAGCGCCAAAGTTCCATCAATGCCAAACAGCAGCGCTCGATTTCAATTATTCTTGAACTAATTCGCGATTCTGCTATACATTTAAAAATTATTTTTTATGCATCCGTTTGAGTTAAATGTAGAAACATAAACTTACACGAAATTAGAGTATAAATAATCTCAAATATTTTGGGTATTATTTCAATTGCTTAGTTCAAATATTGCCCACAGTTTCTGGTTATTTGTGTTTGATATAGTCACCTTAGATTTCAAAGACATTCAAAAGTAGTAGATGCAAGACTAAGAATCTGAACTATCAATGACAAATCCAACGACAAATACTAATCATTTATTTAGTTCTTCGGAACAAATGTTAAATAATAATATATAAATTGAATGAAAAAAAAATTTGAAACGCCTAAATCGTGACTTTTGCAATTGTAAAGTGTTCTGTCGCGATGGAAACTGTTCCTCAGGCGCTAATAGTGTTAAAAAGCAGCAGTCGGTTTTCATTTTCCGCGAACGAATGAACGTCACACGAGAATCGATTAAGAATTCTCTACAGTCATTTACTTGTCCTTACGTTGGATATTTCTTGACGACGTTTCTGTATTTATTTTACCAGCGTGGGATTAACTAGAACAGAATGAAATTAGTGCTGTATCGACAGTCGTTCAAGAAGGTCGCTCGCTGCAGTCGGTAACGCAAGGACTTTGCTTACAGGCGGTTAATATTGCGAAGACTAATCCTTACCCAAAATAACTGACTTAAACCGCTTAAAAACAGAAAACTGTACTATTCGAAGCACTTAATTATTTGCTTCTGCTTTATTCAAGTCTTTTATTCAGGTTCCTCAGTGCACAGCAAATAAAAAATCGATGAATGCCAAAGCTTGCACTTTGGTATCGTTTATCAGCTGATTTTCTAAAATTGTCGAAGGAAAAGTAAGCTTCAAAGCATTGGCAAATTAGTAATAGAGCCATTAACCGTTTTACATAAAGCCAATAAATCGAGTACCTTTTTATATACTTTGGAACACAGCGAATGGATAATTCCGTCTGCAATAGCAATTGAGGGATGTTATATTTAACGAGCGATTGATATGATTTCACGATAGGTCAATGATCGCAACTAAATATGCTCCTATATTCGTAGATTGGCTTAAAATCGGTCCCATTGGCTAAGAGCTTTTTGGAATAGCGCTGAATTACTCCGCAAATTAAGCGAATTATGTCCCTTGTTTTCAGATCGCCCCACTGCTGAAGGAGAAAATGACAAAACGCGGTAGCTTGATGATGAGCTATCAACCTCTGCGGGAGAAGCCTAATTTCTTTCGATTCGTCGTGCAAAATTCTGGAACGGACTCGAGAGACATTAATTACATATTCGACGAGCTGGAGAATCTTGGCGAATACATGTAAACCTTGCCACTCTGTAAAGAATTGTGCCCCGTCGTAGACACGTGTTAAGAATGTTATCAATACATCCCGTAATCATGTTATCAAAAGTTCCTTCCTAAACAATGTGCCCCCTCATTACGCAGCCTCCTTCTAAATCACTTCTCTCCGTGGTCGATCAAACGATCGCACCTCCAACTTAAAATATCGATACCCGTGCTTAACCGCTACTCCAATATAATAGTTTATTATTCTTAAGAGTCGTTAAAGCTTTAGTCGCGGGCAATATACGGTGTTCAATAAATAATCAATAAGGAGAGGAACAAAGAACTTTCCTCCGGCGTATTTCAAGCGTACAGCGCGTATCGATCTTCTCTATTATTAATTGCTAATCCCTCGATCGAGCGGATCTTAAAAGAACGAAGCGCGGAGACGCCTTTTCCCGATTCTTGGGGGAGAAGCGATAACGAATTCAGGTCACGAGAATCAATTCGCCCGGCTTAACTACGCGAAATGTAGTGGTCAGTTGATCTGATTAAGAGAGACCGGCACTAAATTTCTGATGCCAAGGCAGACGGTCAATTCCGTGACTGCCTTTCTCTTACAGCCCTAGGCGTCACAACCTACGGCGCCCACTAATCCTCATTCAAATGACAGCGCGTAGAGAAGCCATATATTCGTTCCACCTGGAGTATAATGATTTCACAGCCATGCATCTGCGTTTGTGGTAACGCGGTGCACACTGTTGCAAGCTGCACCGTGTAGGACATGCATGTAATTTTCAAGAGATAGATTCCTTCGCGCGTTACTCATTCGCGGAATGATTTACACGGCTGTGATTGGAATTTCGTCCTGAACGTATTCCAATTCTGAACGTTCCAATCGAACGACCGAAGTGTGGATTTTTATGGACACACTTTGCGTTGAACAATGTAATTCGTAATCGATGTTAACTTTGAGAGAAATCTGGAATTTATTCCGATAGTACGTCTATTGGTATTATTCGTAAAATAAACGTAAAAGTTTTGCGTTGTTGTAGTGCTTTGAGTTTATAAAAATATCTACGCAAACTTATACAGTACGGTTTGTATATACTACCAAGTTTCCACTTGGAATTCAATTAATAAGCGAGTATAAAAACTCGTGCTCGATTTGGCATTAAAGAGCGACAAACGATCAGCCGGGGAACTTTTGCCCCGACGCAATACAATTTTCCTAATACGAGTTTAACGTAACGCATACAAAAGGGATCGACATAAGCCGTTATAAAGAGACATATTTCTGTACAAGTCCGAAGCGTGGTAATAGCTCAAAACACGTTTCACTATCCGCTGTAAGTACATGCAACGAGCTTTTCCCCTCGCGAGTCCGGTCTTCGGAGAGAAACCTTTCACGGGGAGCTGCTCTTATTCGTTACGTTCCTGATCGTAAGCCTCTAGGGGTGCATGGCCTGCGGATGAACTTAGACAGTAGGTTACTGCTGTGAAAGACGGTGTTAACGTCGATATTCCGCGTGTGAATTGCCCAATCGGCCGAATGGCATCGGACATCTACAAGCACGAGTCGCAGCACGATAGCACGAAGGATCTTCCGGCTTGTGGATCGAAGGTACTCTTTTCGATGCACCCAGGATCGCGCGAATCGCAAAGAAATGCGATCGACGACCGATAGTCCGTTGGTTAAAGGAAAATCCACGGTGCTGTTTGTTATCCCCAGTTTCGTCCTCGGATTATCTAGCTTGATCCTTGAGAATAGTGCTTTTTATCGATACCGCTCGCGTCTTTCGAGTGACTGCAATTATTCGTCGACCGTGAAGCCATCCTTGGAATCCTTTGAATCTCGTGGGGCTGATAAATTCCCCGGCACTCGCTTCGACTGGCAATAGCCTTGGCGCCTCTCCTTTGCGCGCCTTGGCCGACGCGTCATTCTCAAACTAGCCGCCCTCCGTGCTAATATTCACCTTTTTCCATTTTACTCGATCGTTTGCCGACTATGATCCTTCGTTTTTTTTTTTTTTTCTGAATGGATGCCTCACTCACCGTTTGCTACCTTTGCTCTGGGTATCCTTACAAAGGACATGGAGCTTCTGGGAGTTTATCGTTACTTCATGGAGGATAAGGCGGGTAAGCTGTTTCGTCACTTTCTTGTACTATTCGCGTGTTCTTGATTTTTTACAGTAATGTGAGAAAAGTACCGATATATATTCGCGTCTTAATAACATGTCTATTGTGATATGTTGGTGTTTAAGTCGTAGATTAAAATCGTACGTCGAGTATTAATTAAACTTAGCACGAATAATATATTTCTAAGTGCGGCAGACGTTTTTGTTGTTGTTCGAAAAAGAAATTTAGCACGCGCGTGCTTTAATCAGAAGAGAACCGACCGTGATTTATATTCCGATAGATCCCAGAGTGGCCGACTGGCCTCTGATGGGCAGTCCACTTCCACTGGCGGTAATTATATCCGCTTATCTAGCTTTCGTTCTCCGTTTCGGCCCGCATTGCATGAAGAACCGCAAGCCCTATACTCTCAACAAGGTTATGATTTATTACAATATCACCATATCCATAGCCAATGGAGTTCTATTTTACGGCGTAAGTAAGATTCGTTGTCGGTCTATTTCGCTTTAACGATATTTCTTTTAATCGTCGTATTATTGCCTGGTTTTATTCAACACGGATTATTATTATTATTATTATTGTTATTATTATTATTATTATTATTATTATTATTATTATTTCCCGTTTTAGATACTCACTTCTGGATGGACAACGAACATTTCTTGGGGCTGCGAGCCCTTCACTCTTTCTTACGATCCAGAGTCGCTCAATGTGAGTATCGATCAAGCACTGGAGGCGTGCATAATTTCTATCCAATCGGAAATATCCAATTATTTACGCGGTGATATTAAAATTTACTTAGAGTTTCTTGAAATGGAAATGAAAAATTAATACCAAATTGAAGTGATTCGCGTTAGGCTTTTAATCGCGTACCTTCGGAAGGATGAACGTTAAATCGAAATTATTCTTATGCGCAGATGGTACGGTGGATGTGGTGGACGCTGATCGTGAAAATCTCCGAACTCGGTGACACCGTCATTTTTATCCTAAGGAAGAAACGCGATCAAACGTCTTTCCTTCATATTTACCACCACGCCACGTCAGTTCCACTGACATGGATAGTGACTAAATTTGTTCCAGGTAAACGAGGATGCCTTCACCCGTTTGAAAATACATTTCACGATTCAATCACCCACGTTTTATTTCAGGTGGTATGTGGACGTTCGTGTTAATGATCAATTCTCTGGTCCACGTCGTTATGTACTTCTACTACCTTCTCACTTGCTTAGGCCCGTGGATGCAGAATAAACTCGCGCCATGGAAGGCGTACATTACGACATTACAAATGGTACGAATTATTTTCCCGAAGCTTCTCTCCGCAATACGAACTCGTCAAATTGTTCCACATACCTCGTCTTACTTATGCATTAACTCGGTTCCTCGAACGATCAAGATAAAATACCCAGCAACGTGCACGATGATTAATGAGAGAAATAAAAAAAAAAAGGGATACAAGAATCGCAAAGCGAATACCACTTTCGTCGTTCCAAAATCACAATCGCAAAGATTGAATCGCAGGACTGAAGTTACGTCCGACTAGCGGCGAAGGGCCCCGAAACTTCCGGGTGCTCGCATCGGCATAAATTTCAACATACCCTCTTTCGATAAACCAACAAGGTATCGAGAGCCGCACTCGCTCTGCACTTGGCATAAAATATTCATATTCGCTCGGTGTTCGATCAAAGCATCCCTCGTGACCGCGTGCTCGAGTCTCCGCGAGAGCCGAGGAAATCCTAAGCACCGAGCGTAACGGGAATTCTCGCAAATTGCAATTCTGCCCGAAGAGTTCGACGGCCGCTCGACGAGGGCTTTTTAATTAAATAATCCGCCGCCGAAGAATTTTTATTTCCCTCGGCATCGACGAAACGATTTATCGGGTTACCGCGTCGTTTACACTTCCGCCAAAGCGCTTGGCCTCCCCCGGGTAGGAAGAGAGCGGGGCGCAGCGGGGCTGGGTGTGGGCCGTGTATTATTTTACACGCAAAGCAAAAAGCCCGTTAAGGGCATAATGTACGAATAGTGCTTGCCCGGGACTTCCTCCTTTCTTCGGAAGGGCGCTTAATTTTCCCGGTGGCTGCACGCACGAACGGAACGAAGTCGGGCCACATTGTAATGCTAATTTATCGGGGCTGTAAAGGGAGTAATGAGTGCCGCTCGAGGCTTTTTTCTCTTCTGGCCTCGAAAGCCAAACGCGAACTCGACACCCGAGAGGTTTTCCGGCTCCTCGCCCGGTCGGCCCAGTCGCTGGATTATTCGTTGATGCCGATTCACGGCCGATCGGAAGTTTTTGCAACGCGAGTGTTGATCGTGAAAAGTCGATCGCGGTTACGGTGCCTCCCTTTGCGATTCCAGTATGAAAGCTCTCGGCGGGATGGCACGAACGAGCGTGCAAACATCGATATTTCGGTTTAAACTAACGTGTCCGTGGGTGAACACACGAGCGGTCTTCAAAGCTCGCCCTTCCTCCTGCTTTCAGGTCCAATTCGTCATCATTATACTTCACACGTGCCAGGCATTCTTGCCCTCCTGCGAGCCGAATCGAAGGCCACTCGCCTTCACGTACCTCTTCCAGACGCTGTTTATATTCTACTTGTTTTGGGGATACTACAAGCAGGCTTACCTCGAGAAGAGGAAAAACCAGGATTAGCCAGCAGGGGTAAAGACTCTTGATCTTGGCCCGGAGTTTGGATCGAGGATAAATACGATTCGAAGGCAGATACGATAAATTCGCGATGGTCGATGGTCGCTCTTCGAAGATTCGAAACGATAATTCTGAATAATCGATGGCGAATGGTGGATATTTTTTTTTTTATTAAAAGCAATTTATTCGACTTAATCAAACGAGCGGGTCGTCTCGAGCGTGTTTCGCGCATTTCGGTCGTGCGACTGCGAAGCGCGATTCCGCGTCGCGTCGCCCGTTTTGCGTATTGTCATGGAGAAGAGGACAAAGAGGAAAAAAGGAGAGAGGAAGAGAGAGTTGGAGAGGGACGCGGGTAGGAAAACGGGAGTCCGATAGCTCAGCGTTTGATTCCTCACGCTGGCTCGCGCAATATAATGCACCGGGAGGAGCGCAGTTCCCGTGGAAAAATCGGGATAAAACGCGGCGCGCGATTGTCGTGCCAGATATGCCGTATTATTCGACGTATTCGAGACGAGAGTTGCCGCAGAAGTGCACGCATCGGGATACGACGTCGGGGCTGGTTCACAATGGAACCGAAATTCCGATTCGATCGGCTAGGATTTGATTTCTGGAAACGTTCTCTCCATCGTGCCTTTCGTGCGTCTGATTTATTTCTATCGTCGTTCTTGTTTTATCGACTCTCATGCTGGCAAAAGAAATTTTCACGACCGATCGTCAACCTTGAAACTTGTCAACCCGAAAAATTTACTTGGCGTTTCTTGAAATGGAAATGAAAAACTTGAATCTTTGGTAGTTGACACTGCATACGCTCTACTTAATTTTGGAAAAACAACTCGACGTGGAAGCACCCAGAAAATGATTCGACGTTTGCGGATTGATGTTATTCGGTACTGTGTCATAATCATACGTCGTTCTCGAAATATCGCGGATTTGCATTATTCGTTTTTCGTCGCAAAAATCAAATGCGTTCTATCCAAATTCCCGTGGTCGCTCTTACCGTCTCGAACCGCGCCTTTCCGTCTCCTCTTTCCGCGCGGAGGATTTGGAATCGCGATAAGAATCGATCGTGTAAGCTCGTCGACGGGGAATCACGAATTTCCACTGGTCGAGTAATAGATTTCAATCTTGCCTGCAATAAAGGACGAACGTGTTTCCCGCTGCGGATCCGGCGTGCTTTAATCGTTAATTTGCAGCTCCGAACACAGCCACGAACTTCCTGTTTTCTACGATCTCGAATGTATCGCTGTACCAAAGGGAATGCTACGAATGTAAAATGCACTTTTGCGACGCAGCAGATTTTACAAGTGGCGGTATATATTAGTCTGCGCGAAGAACGCGAGTTCCGACGGGACGAGCGAAAAGAATCTGGGATTTAATCGACGGATGCCAGACGCATATTGTTTCGATCCCTCGGCGCGTCTCGTCCTCCTGGTCGAGCGGAGAACTTTTTGAAAAATGCTTTTCCGCAATCTCCCCCTCCTTTTTTCTTTCTTTAGTATTCGCAAGCAGAATCGCTCCCGTCCGGCTTTTAGCGCCTCGACGGTGCGACCCTTGTCGCGATAACGTTCGAATACGCGTCTTACTCGCGACGTTGTTTCCGCTCTTACGTATAATATCATCCACGAGTATCCGGACATTTTGTAAATTCAGATAAATACCCCTGTCATTGTAGGATTTATGTCGATGTCACGTATTTGATAAATCAATATATAAAACTATAGTCGAACGATAGTTTTTCGTTAATCGAATAGAAAGTTTGCGACGTATGTCGATCAATCTGTCGATCGATCTCGTTGAGGTATGTTTATCAATTTATCGATGCGCTTGGACAAATTGATCGACATGCGTCGCGAACTTTTTATTCGACACTCGATAAATACAACCGCGTCATCGCTCCTGCTCAATAAAGACGATTAACAAATATATCGATCCACTTTGCGAGCACCGAACGCGGTTTTTACCACGCATTCGCCTCGAAATATTTCAAAATCACACCCTCGCATAAATCCACGAAGCAAGTGGCGAAGGTAGAAAATGTGTGTAAGACTCGATAAAGTGGATCGGTTATAACTGTTAATCGAGTAATATTATACTTCCAAGGTACTCGACCTTTATCCGCAGGCACGTAAGTACGAGGAGACCTTCGAACATTAGTCTAGGTGGCCGGTGCAGATACGCGTGTTCGAAAGGGCCGTATTAACCGGCCGGCCGTTTTCCTGGCTAACCGAAATTAGCATAGGGGATTAGTGCGTCCACGGCTTAAAGTCGACACGCATGGCCGCATGCCGATAAGACTTTATTAACGTCGCGTGTATTTATCCCTCGGCTCCGAGCCCCTATCTCCTCTCCCCCCCCCCCCTCACCAGGGGATGTCTTTATACAGATTTTGCGTTCGAAATTCACCCTTTTGCGCTTCGACCTCACTTTTTTTATGCTTATAATCCCCCGTATCTTTAAACAAAACGCATCCTTTTGCAAATCGAATATAACTCTTTATAAATCTAATTTGCCCTTTCGCGATTGAGGTCCTTCGACAGCGTGAAGATATTCGATGTAATATTATTATTCCCTGTATGTAATAATACTTGAAGGTAGAACAATATGAGATAATATGAAACGACGCAGAATGCGTATTTATCTTGAAAAATATTTACATATATATAAATATATACGTCTCATGTGCAAAGAGATGAGTTTCCAGCCGCGGAAGGCTGAATGTGTGGCGCAAAATCTCTAAGTACAGGGCGATACGCGGCTAATTTCGCGGCCGCGCGTTAATCATCCAGATGACGACGCCCTCGGCCTTTTTATCTCGGGCCTCCTTTTAACGGCACACGGCCGACAATAAGCCGCGGACTTATAAATGTGCCTCGCGGAGAAATTGCATAGATACGCGCACGTTGGCCCGTTAGGATGAAGCATTATGCCGCGTGCCTCGGTGTATTTTCAACGGCCGGTTAGCGCTGATATTACCCTCGTTATTGCACGTCCCGGAATCTACGGGGCATCTCGAATGGCGCGATTGTAAATTTAAGGCTGGCGCAGTCAGGCCGCTGGATTTCCCCCTATGGTCGTTCCTTATTACAGGAGAAATTACACCGGCGATAGAATACGGTTATTACGTTGGAGCGCGTCAACGTCGCCGAGCTTTGATTATAGTTACTCGCATCAATACCGGTTTAATCTCAAATATCGGAAAAGCGGCGACGCTGTACGCCGATAAAAAAAAAATTGGACGAAAATATCTCGTTAAAACTCGGAAAAATAGTCGGCCTCGCTTATAGGTATTTATTTGTTTATTCCCGGTATTAGTCGATGAAGGGTAATTATCCTGTACGCGGTTACAATTTGATTTCTCGTCTATCCTCGTGCGGGCGGTGAAATAGCGAGGGAAAAAATTTTTACAAGACGGTTTGTACGTAATCGATAAGATAAGCAAATGGGGATGATACGCGCTTTCGAGGAGGTCTGCTTTGTGGGTGAAAAAAATTATTTGTCATGACTTGTCACATTAAGAAGCATTAAGGGAGGGTGATTTATTTACCCTAGGAATTTTGGGGTAGATTAAGACATCGGGAGCCGATGGAGGGTGTGCTCCGTGAAGTTTATGACGGCCAAAGCAGGGGTCCGTGAGGAGAACGCGAAGAGGGGCGAATTGTTGAAACTATACTTTTGCCGTGTTTACGACGTGAAAGTTACGTGGCAGTTTATTACTTTGGAAGCAATTTTTGTTACTGCCATTTATCCGCGAGTCAAGGCTCCATATAACCTTCCCGAACTTCATAAAAGCCGTGATTAAATGCAAAATATTTTTCCCCCGCCCACTTCCACGCGAGGATAGGCGCTGTTGATCTTGTCTCGCAGGCAGGCCAAGGATAGTAATATGCCATCAACGCGAAACGAAGTACCCTTCAAAATGCGTGCCTGTTCCATGCCCTTTTAGCGAGAGATCTTATTATCCTCTAATATTAACTCGACTCACGGCATTTTAACCTCTTCGCGGTGCCCCCAGCTCGAAGTTCCCTTTTGAATAAATTATATTAAATGGCCCATAAGGTGTACCTGCTTCTAATTCATCGCGTTGAAGTACGAAATGCCAGAGGTATATAAGCCACGCACCTGGTTGGTGTGCAATAGTTGCGAGTTCGAAAAAAAGAAAAGATGGAAAGGATGTTTTCGCGCGAAATATATGACCATCCAGCCCCCTGTCTCGCCGAGGCTCGCGGCAGATCCATTTTTCAGTCTTCGCGAGGTTAACTTATATTCGACCCCGTGCCATACTGCTTTGCCCAACCGCAAGCTCTCCGGCTTTTGCAAAATTTAAGTCGTGATACAGGACCTGCCGGGTTGTATTTTCGCCCCTTCAAAAATATAAGGAATAAAATTATAACGTGGCGGATAGCCTGGTAATCTCAAGCTAGAACTTTGGACGGTTATTTTAATTACGATACTTTTACCATTCAATAGAGCTCGCAGTTTCTACCGCAAGATTTTCACCTAAAAGGGTACAAAAAGGAGGCAGGATACCTGTAATATTTTTCTCTACGTTTAAAGCACTCTGAGGATAGACTAAAAAAAGCCAGATCGTTCAATGGTTTGAGTACACGATCAAAAGAAAGAAAATGTATCGTCACCAAATATTCGATGCGTCGATGTACTCATTTATACGGTCCGTGTATCTATATATGCGCTTGCGTATCGAATGCATCGACAAATTTCCGCCGTGGTCCGAGCATCGAGCAATTTTTTCTCCCGTGAGTTTAACTCCAATCCGCTCATTATCGGCACGGTGCACGGCTCGTGATTCTTCGATGGCGGCACGGCCAATTTCGCGAAATTTATAAGGTACCTCCGGCACGGTCGCAGCTCCCATATTACGATCCGCCGTTACGATCGCGCAGCGTACGACGTAATTGGTTGCTTAAATACCGGGACACTAACATATTGGCCGTTACAATGGCGCACGGATACGGCTACAGCTGGTTTCGGCTCTTTGGCACGACGGCCTCTGCTATTCGAAAGCTGGTTCGAATTGTCCGCCGTAATCGTACATCTCTCTCCCTCGCTTTTTTTTCGCCAAACTCCTGCGAACCGGGACGAAGATCCTTTGTTACGCGAAATCCCCGAGCAAAGCGCGCAGCAATCGGCCCGATAATTCAATTCTTGCACCGTGGCGCGTTTCCTCGAAATCCGGTTTATTAACCGTGGCCGAAATAAATTGTACAGGGTTTCGCCTACGCACTTCTCCAGGCGCCGAAGAAGCCTCCGTGACGTCGTTAAAGCGATTAATAGATATACCCGAAGCGTGTCTCCACGATTACCCGGTGGACCAGAAAGAAAGGAGGGACCCGGCACGAATGCTCGGTGTCGCCATTAGAGTAATTAATACAAACACGCGCGTTGTGCGCCTCGCGCTCTTCGCTCGGCGGATGAAAATGAAAAAACGGTCGGACGATAATTTTCCAGGATTGTAACTGATTTTATTGCGAGCCGTACACGAGGGCACTCGGCGGTGGGCTCATAACGAGAGGAGGTTCGAGAGTAAAATATAAAGCATAAACGTTTGAGCACCGCGCCAGGCGGCGCGTTCGCAGGGCCGCTCGAGTAAATAGACCGAAAACGCTGTAACGCAAACTCCTCGAACAACGCACATAATTGGGAGCTAGGGATTGATTTCGAAGGAGGCCCTTTCCTTTCTCGACGGACGACAGTATCGTTCGAGTCTGCACACGAGGTCCGCGCGTCACGGATATTCCCATCGCTCGCCTCGAGTGCGCGGCGCGGCTCATTCTCCAATTTCCCTAACGCGCCATTATCCTCGCAAATTATCCCCCGAAAGAGCCTCATTAAAATTGCCAGCAACAACATCGTTCCGAGTGGCTTATGGCGAATGAAAAATCCCGGGACGTAAGCCCCTCGAGGCCTCGAACGATGCCCGTCATCGGGACGTACTCGGGCGCACGTATCGTGTACACATACGCAATGCGGTAACAGGGGTGTACGTGCGCGCCACGTGCTCCGAATACGGGGCATCGCTGCGCATCGGCAAACCCCGCTAAATGCCATTACGTTCGCAAATTATCCCGGAGGAGGCTCGTTAAAATTGCTAGGGACTGTGTCGCGGCAAATGGGCCACGGCAGGAGGGGCGCGAGGCACGAGGCGTAATAGAAAGGACGAGGGTATTTACGATCGGGTGAAAGCGCGAGGGTCGCCGCGGGTCCGCTGCGGAAAAGGCGTCCCGTGATATCGCCTCGGAATTTAATAACATCGCGCACGGACCTGGGCCCGTTTAGAATTTAATACTAATTTAAAAGAGATTAGTTCCGTATCCGGCGCTAGACAAGGATCACTACCCTCTCGAGCGGCCCTCTCGCCTTAGGGCGAATTTCATGGCCAGCATCCGGGAACAGAAGCGGAGTTCCCACGAGGGAAGCGGCTTAATTAATTGAGCTTAATTTAAATTTAATTTAATTTCCCCCTCCCCCTCCCCCCTCCTCCCCCGGAGCCGCCCCCCCCCTCCTTCTTAGACGACGGCACATGCGTCTGCCGACTGTCTTCCGACTATTTGAAGATCCGAAAGGAGAAAAATATATGATTCTACCGACGAGCGGAACGAGATAGAAATCGAGTTTTTTGCTCCTACCCTTCCCTGGAGGATCATTAACGTTACCTGCCTTCGAGGGGATGCGCCGGGAGAGAAAAGCTCCTCGTGCAGTTTCTTCCTATCCTCCGAACGTACTTTAATACCCATAAGGATATCGCCTTGTAATATCATTGATATATTCTCCCTTGCATGCTCGTTTGTACGATCCGACGTAATGTTTCGTCCTTCGGAGCCGTTATTCTCGTTCCGAAGGGAACAACAGTGTTGTGACATTTCCGATATCGTTAGCTCTACTCACTTGCACTACAAGTTTTGATTCATCGCAGGCTTTGCCAACCTTTTACTACCTACCACGTAGATTATCGTTAGGGTCGGTCGATCATTTCCAGGATACGAAGACACGGCGAACTATGCAAAGGGTATTCTTACAATTATACTCGTCGACTTGAACCGTCGAACGATGCTCGATTAATCATAAACTACGTTTACGGCCGTTACTTGCCAACAACGACGATTCAGGCGAACACCGTAAGCTCTGGGATTCGGTCAGAGAGGCGATCCAAGGGAATAGCAAGGCGGATGACGGAGGAGCCTGAGCAGTCCTTTTCGGTGACAGAATTTCCGATCCTCAATCACCGCGGCTAGCAGTGCGCCAGCATGTTTCGTCGCAATCTCATATCCGCGCAAAAACACGGCTCGACAACAAAGACACGCGGTAATTTCTCACGCTGAGTTCCGCGGATGGGGTGGGGGTAGAGGGGGGAGGGGGGCCTGGGAAGATTAATGAGCGCAAGAAAAGGAATTCGCGGCATCGTGGAAAAATGAAGGAAATTGTTTTCGAGTGCCGGGCGAGGAGGAAGGGACGATACGATTTTCCGTATCGCGGTTTTACATTTCGCGCCGGAGGAGCTGGAAGTTTGAGGCGTGCCTAACCCGGGATGATTTACTCCGGGCGTAAATCATCCCTCTCCGCCCGCGCAGCCTTCGGAATCTACCAGTGGCGCACCGCCGCAGAATTTCGAGTTCTGGCCCCCGTGGATATCGCAATTCTCCCTGGTGGAAGCCTTCTTCTCCTCCCTCGTGTTTCTTCTTCAATTTATGTTCGACGCCAACCGCCAAGATCATTTGGCCCAGGAGCTGCTGCTCAACACTTTTGTAAAGATTCGATCCACGAGAAAATACTCGATAATCCTATCGGGGATTACCTTGAAGCACAGAAGGCTGTTGATGAATTAATTAAAAATATGATCGAATGCCAATAACGCGGCTTACAGACCTGCGTCGTATTACATTGTTATGTTATATCGCGCGACCATAAAAATGAATATTACAACAAGCACGTCCTCGAATCCTGCCAAGGTGGTTTTCTAACCGCTACCGCCACAGTACACACGTTGCATGGAAAAATCGTGATGAGCACAGGATTCGAAACTCGGATCCGCCTATGCAAGCCCGAATTTCTATCCACCGTACCAAGGTAGCTCCACCTCTCCTCCCTTTTTTCCTCCTTACTCCTCAGAGTTTCGTCTCCGGGAAAAAGTTGCACGGCGCCCTTACGCTCGTCACAATGCAATCGCTGTTGGGAAAAAGTGATTCCAAGGAAAAGCTTTGAATATTTACAGGGCGAGGATGGGCGTTCCGGGCGATCGTTTAAAATTTATTAGCGAATATCGATGAAATTCCAGGCCGGGCGTGGGATTTGGGAGGGCGACGCGTGCGGCCGGGAAAAGGCTTGTCGCGAGGAATGCAGATGCAGGGAGGTTTCCAGTTTATCGAATCTTGAGATTCGATGGGCGTAGGAGGTTACGTAACGGCGCGACTAATAAAAGCTCTCCCGTTCTCTTTACAATAGACGAAGCGCGAAATCAAAATACGTCATTCGTCCTTTTCACGGTATATGGAAATTGATTTTCTTCCATAGATCGAAGTTTTTTTTCTGGATTAGAAAAAGGTTTGGGGACAGGTAGGCGCTAGCCTGAATTCCCCTTTGTTCGGTACAACTGTGTCGCGGATACTTTAATGCTTGCCCTCGTTCCCCCTCGAAACTGGCGCCGAAGGCGGCACACTTTTCTCCCAATATACGAGAGAAAAGGAACATCTTTCGCCGGGGCAAACTTTCGCGCAATTTTTTCGTCGACTTTTACACATAGGGTCCTGAATATTCATCAGTAAAACGCGACGAGAAAGTTCAATCCGCAAGAAGTGGACGGCCGAGTTCGTTAGGGTCCTCTCTCTTCCGATTCAAAGTTTCGGCCCGGAGTCGTGGATAAACTTTGATAAGGTAATATTTCTACCGGTATATCTGACAAACGGTCCCCTGGCGGTCCTCCATTTCTTTTTTTCTCTCCTAGGCCGGTGTGATATAAATGAAAATGAGTAAATTCAAGAACACAGCGGCTATTGAATAATTAAACGAGGACGGAACTCGAAACGCGTACTACGGTGAATTAATTCCCATCCTGAAAGTATTCTGTATCGGAATATATATATATATATATTATGTACACTTCGCTCATCCGCACTGCCGATATATTTTATTTACCATTAATCGGATATGCATCCATTCGTAGGTTCTCATAATTTCACATCCCGCAAACCGGAATATTTGTACACCATTCTTATGGAAAAGCCCAATCAAGATAACTCTCCATCGTCGCTCCTCGATGCGCGAACAAAAGATGAAATTTTATTCTAAATTTCTATATAGATCATATCCATCCTGCGATAATCGATAATCGCACGCTCCAGCATCTCGCGTGCTTAATTTCATAATTCTCGTCGTCGGTAGGTCATTTCCGCGCACATCCACGAAGCACCTATCGCCTCATTCATAACAAAAAACTCGCGTTGAATTCACGCCCAGGCTTTATTTACCTCGGCACCTGGGTTACAACTGGCCTCGACGATAAACGGATTACGAGCTGGGACGTGCATCGAACCGAAATTAATTCAGGCGTCCGAGCGCCAAGGTGGAATGGCAGGTGGATGGGGAGGGAAAAAAGGAGGGGCCGCTTTATCCCAAACGTTCTCGTTGTTTGCAACGAGCCAACGAGCCCGCGGCGTGGAAAGGGCGGTAGGAAGCGTCGTTGATGGGGTAGCTAATGAGGGAGAGCGAGGATAATGTCGTTATAATAAGTAGCTGCGGCTGAGGTGGTAAGGTGGTGTTTTATAGCGCGGATGGACCGCGCTCCTAAGGACTTTAAATGTTCTCGCAGACGTTAAGTGACTCGGAGTGGAAGCCAGATAGCGCTTTATTGCCATCAGCCAGAGCCCCGTTCCACGGGGCACCGTGGTCTCCTTGGTTCTGGTAGACCGCTCGGTACTTGCTGCGTCGTTGCACGTGCTGGAAACTCCCTTCATTTCTCTTCCTCGCCCACGAACCTCCCCTCGCCTTCCAGCCGCGATGAATCTGCGGATCGTTGACGTTTAACCGCCGATATTCGTGTCATGAGTATCCCACTAATTCCCGTCTGCGACGATAAGAAATTCGCGGAGCTGGGCGTCGTTAAAATATCGAAAGTTCGACGAACTCGGAGATACTTTCCGTTTGTCGGGACTTCACGATCGTTCCCTCGACGTGTACAGCGAGAATCGAGTTTTTGCTTCGTTCCTAACACGGTTCAATCAGATGGTTGCACCTAAAACGTACACGAATTACAGTATAACGTATAAGGGTACACGCGTCATACAGAAAATAAGTAGATGGTAACTTTTAAAATTTAAATTTTAAATAAACAAATTTTTATTCGTATCCAAGATACGCTGAATGTATCATTATAGTGCTGAGATCACTATTCGATACAGTTTGGCGTCTCAGAACATTCGAGAGCACCTTCGATTCCTGACCAAGGAAGCCACCGTATCGTCGTGTACGTCGTGCGACCGATACCGCAGATTGCACTTCCGCCGATTCAGAGAGCTTAGCTTAACCATCGGCCATAAAGGAATGCACTTGGGAAATTAACTTCGGTCCAGTTCTTGCCGGCCGTCTCGTGGAACGCGGCTTCCGGATACAACGCGTTGAACCTCGACCAGTTCGGGTCGCCGGCCCTAAATTCGGCCTTGAGGGGGGGCGAAGGGGGGTGTGAGAAAAAGCAGAGGGGGGAAGGTGCATTACCATCGCGTACGTCGGCCGTTTGTTCGGTCGGTAACCTTCCGGAAAAATGTCCCCATACTCTCAGGAATGTGCAATCGGGAAACGTGGGACGATCGTTGCCAGTCGTGAGGCCGCCATGTGCCGCGGCAGTTCGTTTCCAGGACCGTGGGAAACTAACTCCTGCGGCAACACGGGGTAAAGAAATTCCAAGCCCGGTGGGGTAGGAAAAAGGTGGCATTGGAGGGGACTCTTTACGTCGCTCCGCAAAGCGTCCGTATTTTTGCACGTTTCGGATCGCGGTAACCTACATCCGCCAACGCTTACCAAACCTTTTTTAAATAGACAGAGATATAAATGATCCAGGAGCACGGATATAAATTTGCATTCGCCACCGGGTACGTAGCGAAGAATGCGTAAGCTAAAGCGCGGAGAAGAATTTCTTCCGTTGCTCCAGCTTCTCTAAATATACTTCTTACGTCTTAGAAAAACTCGTGTATCATCGGTCTATAGTTAATAAGCGTACGTCATTGCGTAAGAATTGATTTCAATCGTATTCTCCCGATTTCTCGCGATGATTTCTGCGCCAAATAGGGAAGAAGAATTATATACCCGATACGATGATACGCTTCTTCTTGTTCCATCGATAAGCGAAATTTCTCACGCCTTTCACGAGCTTCGAGATAAAAATCAAGAAGATACGTTCCCACCGAGAGATTTCCCCTCGGTGGGTTGATAAGTCGGCGCACAAAACCGTCGTTGTCGGAGTAGAAACGAGCACGCATCTCGACTGTCGGGAACACGAAGCAGTCCTCCGTAGGATAACCCAGGATGCCACGTGTAAGTAACATAATAGAAAGCGGAAGGAAGGAGCGGTAAGGTACGGTAACGTGGCGGCTGCGACGAGGGGGATGTCCACCCCTTCCTCCCACCCTTCGTCATTCCGTGGGTTGGCGGAGACAGCCGCAGAAACTTGGGAATTTATGGTCCTGCGGCCTGCGGATTTTCGTTTTCTACCGAACGACCCGTCGTTGGAAATTCCGTGCCCTCGTAGGACGACGCCAATGGAGACTCAATTAATATTTATGGGGATGGCTCCGTCTCGTTACGCGCCCACCTCTTTCGGTACGACTACCACTAACTACGGCCATCCCTCCTTCCCCACGCCCTTGCAAATCCCCGGCTTCGGCCAGTCTTAGCGTCGCAAAAAGGAATTGCGCTCAGGATCGCTCGTACGTTTAACGTCTCTCGTGTTAACTTTAATACGAGTCGAGATTCGTCCGTTTGAGCAACACGCGTGGAAGGTAAGATGGATTTTTGTGTTTAATCGAGGCGATGAGTATTGATATTGAAACTGCACGCATATCATTGGAGCATCGCGGGACGATATTTCGTGCGAAAGGTAGTCGTTATTTTAAGAAGCGTGGGAAATCGAGGTTGTTAATCAGTCTTGCCGATAGCGATGTATAATCGGACTCCCGTAATCTAGCATTTGGCTAACGTGTTTGACTAGCCGGCTAATCCCGCTTCTTCCTTCTATGACTTCTTCCTTTGAATTCCTTCCTTCCGCGCTCGAGGCCTTTGTGGTGTATTAATATTTATGGGGCCTTCTCGCAGGGGCGGAACATGGGTTCATAATGACTACCGCGGTAAAAGGGGCGAAAGTTTACGCAGAGACGAGCATAGCTTGTTCAACCACATCTTGATGAGATCCTTTTCGAGGACACTCGAGATCCGGTAAACCTCGTGAACTCGCCTTGCCTTTTTTCCCCTCCCATTTTCCCGCGCCTCTCCGCGGCCTTTCTCGTTTTATGAATTAAATTGTTCAGCGGTATAAACGCCGCTGCGGCGGGGAAAGAGCCGCGCGGAAACAGAGAACGTAACTTTAGGACGAAAATATTCACGGTGTTTCCTTTTAAATTAGAATTTTAATCCCCGGATTTTCCCCATCATTGCTCGTACCCACCTTTCGCTGCAGGGCTTCCAATAAGTATAATATCCTTGGCGATATTCCCAAAGCATCGAATGCCAGATAAACGTACGTCTCGTAGAGCCGCCAAGGCAAATGGCCGAATTCGTCGAATTACCATTCCGCACAGTGGACGAGAGTGGATAAAAGGCGGAATATTTCAACGATCGCTTCCTATCCGCCCTTAATAGAGAGGCCTAATGCCATGCCGCGCTTCCGTCCCCGGGAGGATAATTTGGGTAAAATTGTCCGTCCGTCAGTCTTCTCTCCACGAGAATCCGCATTATCCTGATTTTTTCCTTGCCTCCCACCCAAAAAGCCTCGTCCGGTTTGGGGACCATTTTCGCCTCGTTTTTATCCTCCCCCTCCGCGGTCCCGTTTAAACCGGCTAATTCGCCGCTCGAACGGGAAAGTCGACGAGCGGAATGCAGGAAGAGCTTGGAATTTCCCTCCCCTCTCTGCCGGATAGCCAGTTATCCCGGGTACGATTACGCCCGAGTTATGTCCGGATGTCCTGCCGACGTCGGGCCCCCTTATCGCCCCTCCCCGCCTTCTTTTTTCCCGAAGCGCAACCGAGGGAATTGTTTCGTTCACAACCGCCGCTACCTCGACCGTTGGAAGGTGGTGAGATTGTTGATCCTAGCTGGATGAAATTATCGTGGAATAAGCTGTGGCGCTACCTCGACCATTGGACAGTGGTGAGAGTGTTGATCCTAGGTGGATGAAATTATCGTGGAATAAGCTGTGGCGCTACCTCGACCATTGGACAGTGGTGAGAGTGTTGATCCTAGGTGGATGAAATTATCGTGGAATAAGCTGTGGCGCTACCGCGACCATTGGACAGTGGTGAGAGTGTTGATCTTAGGTGGACGAAATTATTGTGGAATTTAGGTATGGTCTCTCGATACTTGATCATTGGAATTTTGATGTTTAACGTTTTTCGATGATAATGTTTGAGAGCGGAGATTTGAAGTTTCGGAGTATTCCTCTTCTCATGAAAGCATACGGATAAAACTGTAGATACTTGGGATAATTGCTAGAATAATTTATTTCCGTATGTTTATCGATATATCTTTGTAACGAAAGGTCTTTCGAACTGTTTGAAAAAATATTATTTACCTAAAGCTAGGATTGGAACTTTTAATGCTGTGCGCCGGAGGATGATCCAAATTTCCATTTTTTTTTCCCACCCAACTTTGTCCTTCGCCAGCGAGGACACCGAGGGCGGTTATCTCGCCATCGGGAGTAGAAGCGGTTAGTATCTGGTCGGACAACGGACGAGTGTGCTTCAGAACGATGGCAGCGATTCATTCGCTGAAGTTGGATTGTCCGTTTTGAATGGACTTCGCCTGTGCGTTTACCGGGAAGATTCGGAGAAATGTAAAAGCGGGAGGGAGGGCGAGGAGGGGAAGTGGGGGTTCCGTGCAAATTTTGAACGATTCGTTAGGAGTCTTTTATCGCGAGAGACTTTTGTGGTATACGCTGCTAAAGACAAACTCAGCATTTCTGGATACTCGAAAGTATCGATTTTATGCGTTATTCCATGCAATTGACTAAATATTACATTCTCGATTTTTTTTAACATATTCTTACATTACGTGGATCTCATATTACGGTGGATCTTCGTAATACTCGTGTATTCTAATGGACATATTTTCATCTAATTTCCTTCTCAAACTCTCGATAGCGCGGCTGCTCGATGCTTTTAGCCAGACAGACGTTTTAGACACGAGGAGTACGGATTCTCCGGTGCGTTATCTCGAGCGATTGATTTTAGAGTAGGAACAGGAACGGAGTGCGAATACTCGCCGTTATTTTGATATTGAATCTACATTCCGCAGAGTACCGCCGCGGAAGCCAGAGTGTAATGCTTCTCAATTCCGAACACATTGCAGACCACCGCTGGCAACATCGTTATCGGTTCTTTTCTGTTCTTCTTGGCTTACCAAGTCTTCCATCGGGCCGCATTACGAAGATACTCGAGAGGATGAATGTTCCAGTCGATGGCCCTCGATGCTGAAGTGGATGAAGGCCTGCGGTACATAAGCCCGGTCCATTAATCAGCTCGCAAACGGCATTTCGCAAGCTCAGTGCCTGCGACTCGGGCTCCAGATATTGGCTACCGCGCCGGGTGACCTCTCGAAAATTTATAGAGGCCAAAGCTGTGACGAAGGTCGATCCACTGCCGATAGAATGGGAAATCTAAGGAGCACGGTTATATCTCCGGCGACGCGTGGCTATCGGCAATTTTAAAGGAGCTTCCTTCATTCCGATGCGATAAGGCTAAGCGAGTGCCCGTCTCCCTTTACTTTCGTGCAACCTACAAAATCAATGGAGTTTTCGATCTTCCAATCGAGAAATGCCTTCCTCTCTATAAAGTCAAGAGGGACAATCGAGAATTGTACATCGAACTTATCGAGAAAAATACGTAAATATGTAAATATGTAAAATACGTAAAAAATATGTAAAAAGAAAAATAAAAAATATGTAAAAATATGTATAACCGCTCGTCAATGATTATATGAAATATTTTTCACACCGTGCCATTCACTTTCCCCAGCGAGGTACCGCCCAGACGTATCAAACCGAAAAATTAATAACGCGACTTCCCCGGGGCCATCCTACGATATTTCCCCTTTACGCGGAAAAATTCCATTCCCAACATTTCAAACGGTGCGCCATGCATAAACCCGTGTTACTTTCCAGTCCTCTTGATGCATACGTCCAACGTTTCGTCGCCTCGGTCGCTATGACGCTACGAAAAAGGCTCTAATTTCCTCGGCTGCCCGTTAAAACGTATTGCGCCGCGCGATAAAGTACACCGTTATCCCTTTCTGTTGGCGGCTCTAGCCGGCACCGCCTTTTTCCTCCCCCCCCTTCTCATTCCCACTACCTGCATAAAACTGCAATTTATTAGCCCCCGCAATTCTGGCCCTGCGGTGCACTTACCGCGCCGCGGTCGGTGCACTTTTTTCCCCAGCAGGCACGTGGAGCGATTTCGGTCGGGCTTTACAGCGGTTTACGTCGCTAAAGAGCCGCCCACGCGAGGCCAGGGGGCGGGAGGGGGGGGGGGGCCCTGGAATTATACGAAGAAGGTACTATTTATCAGGCACGTATACCGTGGAGACATTCTCTGCCTAATCCACGGGGGAACGCGGCGGTACACGAGACGAGCGGACAGGTTGCCATTGTTCCGAGAGCTCGAAACTCCGGCGAAACCCAGCATCTCCTCTCGCAGCGCCTTCGAGTCGCTCCCCCTTACTCCCGGATTTACCTGTCCAATGGCGTACCAAGAATTGAGCGAGCCTGTCTGCGAGGGAGACGCGTGCCTTCAGGGTTTATCCTACGTTCGATCTATACGCGTTATTCGCGTACTTTTTCCCAAGTATTCGATATTCGTACGTATCATCGTGGGAATTTAAATAGTTTATCAGTAAGTATAGTTCCTTAGTTCTCTCTTTCGATATTCTTAATCAAGATCAGGTTAGCACTCGCTGTTCAACCTGGACTCCAAACCAGCGGGTATATAATATCCACGCTGCACAGGGAAATCCAAAGGTTATCGGCGTGGATCAACGTCGACTCGCGCGAAAGCTCGAGCATCTGCATATCTATAACGTGGCCCTTCATAATCCCCCCGAGTCGTAGAAATCAGTAGCTCCGATCGTTACGACAACTGCACCTCTCCCATTGTATCGTATTTCGGCAGGCCAATACGTGGCCCACTGGGCGGAGTAAGGCGAGCTTCTGGAAGCCAGCGGCTTCGAGTAGGGAGGCCAAATTCCAGTCGCCTAATGCCGCTGATCTGCGCATTGTCTCTATGTAAATGCCACGTCGGTAACGTGGGCCCGGCTGATGAGTCCTGGATCGGCCAGGAGGACCGGCCGGCTAGCACAATGGCCAATCGAGGCTGAAGTCCTCGTGGAAGCCTCTTTCTCGCTGAACCCGCGGATGCTGGATCCTACGGAAGTGTGTCGACGAGTGGGTAAGCAGCCCTCCCCCTCGCGATTCGTTCCTGGCTTCCACGGATTCCTACGCCAACGAAAGGCACCGCCCGACCAAATCTGAAACAGAATGGCAGCGGAACACGGCTCTAAGCCACCGATGTATACGAATTCAAACTACGGCCGCGCGGAGCGAGGATTTCACCGGTAATACCGGCATCAGCGTCTTCCGCGGCGGTGCTTATCTCCCAGTTTTGTCGATTCCAAACGGAAATGGCGAATGGAGATGGGCGAGCGAATTCGCGGATGGTGTAGCCGGGAGAGGGGGGAAGGACGGTTCTCCTGGTTTTTTAATATACTTACTTCTTCGGCATTGTCTGCCATGGTAATTTAGACCAGAATTTACCGTTCAATATGGGTTCCGGACCATAGGGTCGGGGGCGTCTATATCACCGTAGGAACATTTGCGGATGATGGGTGGAATTCGAAGTCGGGCTTTTCGCGCAGGGCTCCCGGCTTCCCTGCCCGAAATACCGCTTTATCGTATATACGCGCTCGTTGTTTATAAAGTGTACTTTATGTTGTGGATTTTCGTTGTTGGAAATAAGTTGTCTCTCTCTTTTTTTTTTTAATTTAATTCCGAAAGCAATGGAGATAAACGCGAGTCTGAGGAATTCGTGGATCTATGTATTTGATTTATATAGAAAATCTTCGTTGTTCAATCAGGCGAAGAAGTCTGAAACCGGTTGGCAATATAGATCGAAGCTGTAAATAGCGGGGATAAACTCTCGAGAAACGAGAATGGTAAATCCTGGAAATCGGTTAACGGTGTACTTTCTTCATTAGCAAAGTAACGTTAGATGACAGCGTATTGTCGTATTGTTCGCATCGCCACGAGAGGCGCGAATGTGTAGGTACATTATTTACGTACGTACGCGATGAGTATTTTTAAAAAAGGTTTGAAATGGACGTTGGATGGGAGAAAATATTCCGAGAAATTCAGGGGAGATATCGATTTCGATTAACGGACTCTTTATTTGGAAGAGATATTGCATCCCTAGCGCATGCAAACTCGGGACACGTTAATGTATCCTTCCATTTGGCTAATTACCAAATTAGCGAAAGGCAATGGTATTTCGCGAGGAAGTGCTCTCTCTCTCTCTCTCTCTCTCTCTCTCTCGTCCCCTTTCGCGTCGTATAACACGCTGTCATTTCGCCTAAGGAGGGATCTCTTGCGTGCTCGTGTGCGTTGCATCGAACAAGCCCGTACGTCTGTCAGGGTATTTTCGGAGTAACAGTTACGAGTAGTTCGATTTGCAAGCCGCGCTAATTAGGTGGTAAACGCGATCAGAGAACATCGAATCGAATGTACACTTCCCTCGAATAATCCTTTCCCCTCCACTGTTCCCACGTATTACGTATATTTGGCGCGAGATATCCTGGACTTTCTAGGAATTGCCGTGACAGACTAATCCAAAGCGCAGACTTCAAAACGAGTTCGAATAGCGTGCATTATCTCTGGATTTTGCACGCGACAGGAATATCCCGGACCGAATAGTTTGAAAACAGCTACGAATTATTAAACTCTTGGTATAAACGACCTGGATAATCGACACGAAAACTTAAGCAAACAAAGAAGCGTATGTCTTCGACTCAGTGGTTCGAGATCCATTGCTACTGATCTTGCAATGGATCATCCTGGCTGCTCAACGATAGATCCACAATAGATTTATTGATTCTGCAATAGAGTATCCTGGCAAGCGGTGCTCGAAGGCGCGAGATATCGCAGAATCGACTCCAGGGTTTTACAGGGCGATCGAGGGGGGAATCGATTTACATTGGAAAAGTGCCACGTCTCCAGACGCAATTATTCCCGCAGCCTGCTCGTCCCCCTTTCGCTGTACTACACGGGAGTAATTCTCGAGCGGGGCAAAAATCTTGAAACTCGCGCGATTCCCCAAGACTGCCGTCTTTAATTAACGACTACCCCAAGTTTACTAATTGGCTAATGATACGCGCCACGGGGGAGGCCTTGCCGACGATGCACTTAACCCGCATTTAACATCTACGCAACTAACGAGGAAACGAACTTCCGCGGATGTTAATAGCCATTCCGCCGGCTGTGTAAACTCGGTGTATGTAATACGCCGGATCTTTCGTTACTCCCTTCTTAACCCAAGGTAGACAAATACGCGAGAGATTTCTCATTTGCTCTACTTTACGCGGTGCCACGTTGTTGACTTTAACACGTTGAACGTTGATCTCACATCGCTGCCCGTCTGTACTATTTTTACACGTTCCGTGCTGTATTCATTTTCGGGCGCCAATTTGGTAAGGAGCGTTATAACGAAACGTTTCGAAGCATTGAAATTTACTCGAATTAATTCTACGCTACGAATAAACTCAGTGCCGGCCGCTGATAACCCCCGTGACACTCAGCGCGCTAATTACGGCGAGTGCGAGGCTCGTCAAACGCGAGTAAAGCTCTAGTAATCCGCGAGACAAGGCGCCGTAATCCTGCTTTGATTCAATTAATTACCACGCCTTGAGGAAAGTCGCGCGGCTAAGGCTTGGGAAAAACTGTACGGGATCGACGGAGTTCGGTATCTGGGAGGGGGACTTTTTTCCCCGAGAATAATTGATCTTCCGTGGGACGGAAAGACGAATGATCGTCGGAGTCGGCGGGTCGGGCTTAAGGAAGATCACCGTAAGAACGTTCGATAAGGACCGAGAAATCACGCGATTAAATTCAATTAGTTTCTGGTTCAAAGTGCATTCGATCCGCCGTTCCACCAATTAACGGAACGAGAGTGTAACTATAATCGTTGATTTTGTATGATTTTCGCGAGTTTTGAAGTCATATTTATACGTACAGAAAGCTGAATAAAGTCGCTGGTCTTACGAATCATTGATTATTGACCATTAATTTTTCGAGCGGGGAAAACAACCGAAGACGATTACACTCACTCGTGCAATTTTCCAAAAACATTCTAAAAACCCACTTTAAAAGCGTCGACGAAGCCAGAGAGATATCGCCAACGAAACACGGTCAAAGTAACAAACCAAGTGAGCCTGCACAATTGCCAATCGTCCGCAGCTTCCGAGGGACGGCCAAATATTATTGGTAAACACAAATATCGAATACCAACTGTTGACGAAATTAGAAACTTTCCCGTGTTTTGAGTTGCGCTGATTGCTAATCCCTTGTTTCCAAACGGCGGTACCCTAAATGGACGTTCGATCGCAATACTGAGCATCGAAGCCGTCCTCTCCACCGATCGCATCACTAAAATTCGTTTCTCGAACGTAGAAGTGTCGGAGGTAAAAACAATAACAAAATAACCTCCGTGCCGTCGATAACGCGGACTGTACTCATACCTAATTAACTAATTGCTACACTCATAAGGAAGTACGACGAACCTCCTGCTAAGACTCTCCAAGCTTATCAATCTTAAGAAAATTCGTTCGGCATAGGCGGTCGATCTTAGGCGTAGAAAAGCACGGTGTTATCGAAGTCGCCAAGTCGAGGATTATTCCACTGGCCGACGGGCCGGGAATTCCAGTGTCTGGTAAGAGCAGCACAAGTTTTCCAATTACGAGACACACGGCCTGGGCGTACACAAGAGAAGTATAATTGGACGGACGGCGAAGGACGGCGTATCCGTCTGGACGAAATGATCGATGGCCCAGTAGGTTGGGCAACTGTGTGCACTCGAGGGCCCCAATTACATCTTTATCGGACGGAGCCACACCTACGTGCGGCACGATACATCATCTCCGGGGCTACCCTATAACTGGCGGAAGTTTCGAGGTCGGCCAAAGATTTATACCGGGCTGACCGAGAGATGGAATAAGTCCGCGCCCCATGACTTCCCCCTTGGTTCGGTTCGTCGAGGCTGCCACGCTTTTCGCGCAGAGGGCTGAACGTATCGAGGGGCTGCTCGAGCTATTTTTACCTTTTGGCCCTGCCAGATAAAAATGAAGGATGGATAGACCGCGCTTCATTGTCCTTTTTTTTTTTTCGTTGCCGGTTATGGAAATATTTGACCTCTGCGAGGCCACTTTTTCTCTTTTTTTTTTTTTGTTTGTTTGTTTACCGAATTGGCCATCCAGCTACGGGCACAGGACGGTCGGGAGGAACGGATTTTGTGACGGTATCGTGGCAGGAAGATCGAGCTGTTAATCGACAAACGGCATGGAGCGTTGAATGGAGGATTTTTCTTGTAAATAATGGATCGGCAAACTTTGTCTCGGAAATACGAGGCGGAGAATTCTTTATCGGTCCGCGGGATGGGATTTGACGTGAAAAATGACAGTGTTTTCTACGCTTTCGAAAGTAGTTTCGAGGCGGTTTTACGCTCTTATTAATCGGTCTTTGTTAGTTTGATTTGTCGGTTGTTGCGGGTGGAAGTGTGAAGGAATCGTCGGTTCGAATCGAGAGTAGCGGTGAATTATGCTTGTCCAGCATAATTCCATCGCTTATTCGCACCTACTCGCTTCCCCCTGCGCGTAGAGATTTAAGCAACTTTTACAAGAAACCAACGTAATTTCTATGCTCGTTAATTTTGAACGTCCCGTTGAATTTCTTTTTCCCCGCGATGAAGCGACTTCTGCAAAGAAAGGAAAGGTTCCCACGTTTTCGAAGGATATTCGACTTTGAATTTCGCAAGGGAGATAAGTTAGCGTGCATGAAAGTGATGTTATTTTCCGCTCGTTGCCCGTGAATTTATTGCTTCTGCAGAGTAGTCAGAGAACGCGTATCTTATCGCCAGTGGCGGAGTTAACGGGGATAAAGGGATCCGCGAACCTGGGTAAAAAGATTCGAATTCAGATTATAGCGGATTGCGCTAGTAGTTGCGTTTCTTCTCGAACGATCGTTCTTCATTCGACGCGAAGCTTCTTTCACTCGATACGAACATCGTGGAAAAGTTCAATACTGCCTGCCTTTCAAAGAATATGACGTCGTAAATCAAGTTAGACCAGAGATATACTCTTCGAACTAAATCTAGGATTTATTCCAAAGCGCAGCGTTACGCCTCATGGATAGTGCGTTTCAAAGAGGTCGTAATTACAAATGCACTCCTTGGGATGGAATTCTAAAAGTCTTTGGAGGATATAAGAGGAATTAAAACGATATCCTCTTTTTATGCCATTCGCTCTCCACACCTCTCATCCACTGCCTTTGCCACTCCATGGCATTAGACGCGCGCCTTTCGCCCAACCAATTATACCCGCATTCCTCTCCTAGGTTTTCTTGGGTTACGCGAACCAAGCAGGATCCCGCATGCCAGGCTGGTACCTCGAACCGCGTCAAATCTGGAGTGAGTAGATCAAACGGCAGAGACCACCACGCCATTTTGTGTCCCTCCAGATACATGCATTTGAGATTATACGGTCAACTCCAGCTTCGACGATGGCCCGTGCGTCAGCGGTGCTCCCGCTGGAGAAATCCTCGCGTTTCTCCCGCCTGGCCCCCCTCGACACCCCCCGGCTCGCGCGCAGGAGGGGGGTGAGCACCCCTGAGGTAATCTAGACTCTATTGCCGCTATCAGAACCGGCGATCGGAGCTGCTTGTTTCCCTTTGAGCCAACCGGGTCAACCGGCTGCAGTGTCAACACGCCGGAAGTGCTCCTATAACGGCCCCCTTCACGAGCCGCAGACTCTCCTCTTCGTCATCCTGCCCTTACAATCTTCTTTCCCGGCCGTCCGTCCTCGCAGCATCGCCCAATGGCGACGCGGAACCTCGTCGAATGCCCGCTCGTCCCGCTGTCCGCGACAGTTTTTCACGGGGAACTTCATTTTCCAGGCTGGCTTCCGATGTATCACAGCTGCGGTGATCTGGGATTTCATGGCGATTTCTGTGTGGTAAAGATCGTGGGATTGTAGGAACTAAAGCTTCGGATTAAAAGGAAAGGAAAAGGCTGAATGGCGAGTCGTTTATTTTCCACAGAATTATTATATTCGACTCCTGGTAGATCTTCACTATGATTTCTTAAAGTTGGTTTGTTTCTGGGTTTGTCCAATTTTTATCATATATTATTAAGCTAATTCGGTCTAGGGCCCGGTGATTAATGGTTAAGCACAGGAGTAACTCCCGAATGATGGATGGTATTTGAGCCCTGGGTCTTTTAAGCAGTAGTTCCCTCTTTCTTTCCTCAACGTTTGGTAGCAGCTGCTGAAGTATGACCGTTAATAAAGAGACTCGGACGATTAACTTTCCTTATCGTTATTTACTACACGCTTATTCGCTCGAGCCGGGATCAACTTTTTTACGCGCTTCAAAATGCGTCCACGGGCGCGGGATGTTAAAGCGTATGAGCCTTCGTGGAATAAAATCCGAGGGATGACCGGTGGGATTTGGGGCCACCCCGCAACGTAGCGTGCTACGCAGATAAGGCGGTACCGCTGCTCCGCGCAGAGGGGTGCTTTTAATCGCGGCCTTGTAAACGTTCCTTTTTTTAAATCCTTAATAAACGAGCCCACGCACAAAGCCGGAGCGTCGACTCTTTTTCTCTTCTCGTTCGGCGCCAAATTTCGAAATGAATCGAGGCAAAACGTTTCGCGAAAGGCGAGGCACGATCTGTCGCATTGTGATCGACGAGACGACTTATAAATTCCTCCCTTTTTTAAATGTTCAATAAACGGTTTAACGAAAATCGGTGTTTTATTCGGGGCCACGTTTCGCAGTGGTTGGAAGTGAAACGTTCCAGCGAAGCTGAAGCAATGAATCTTTCGCGGTGAGATCAATAAGACTGGCGAACGAGGACCGCGGAGGTTTGATACGAGCTGTTTTATCGAGTTGCGCACTTTTGAACAAGAAAGAGCCTCGCGGTAAGCTCTATGAGCTCGAATGGTTTGCCTCGGAGCTTTTCCTCCTATCTCCGTTTCTGGTCCCGCGGGAGGAGCGATTTGACTCCTGGAAAGTAAATTCCAGGAGGAATCGCGCGGTTAAAAAGAACCTCGGCATTATTGCGTCGGTATTGCGGTAATAATGCGGGAGAAGCGCGTATAGGAGGTAATAACGGGATTGTAAAACTGCCGGCTTAGGAGAGTCGTTTATCGCTTTACGGTCATCGGCTGTCACTCGGTTCCGCGGATCAATTTCCTGCACGAAGGAACGTTCCTGGAGAAAGTCAATTTATCAGCTTTCCTACCCTGTATAATGAGATGCTATCGAGGAAGTTAAACGATTCCTCTTCGGTCGGCTGCTCGGAGTAAACGACCGAACAGAAATTGGCGAACCGAATATGTCGGCTGCTGGAGTACTTGAAGGGCGTTTAATTTTTTCACGGGACAAGTTTCTTATACCGGAGGTATCGAGCCCTTTTCAAACGATCGTCCAACCCAGTGCTGGTAAATTGTACACGCGTATTTCATCGGGACGACGAGTAGATCGCGGACGAATTCATTTTGTTCGTAATATCGCATTTAACGGGCGGATGAGAATTTTGTTTCCGTCATGAACTCTGTTCGGCTATGTACGATCGTCGGCGCTCAAACGCTGCGCAATATTCAAAATATTTTCGTACAGGCACTTCTTCGAGGTGCGCGTAACGATTTATGAAAATATTGGCAGAATCATAAAACTGGCATGGCCGGTTTTCGGAGGGGCGAGGGAAACCGCAAAATGTTTATAGACGCGCTTTTAATTTACGTACGATCCGGCGAGCGAGTGAAGCGTTAAATACCGCTTTTGTATAAATTTTATAAACGTCCGACTTTTTTACGAGCGGCGCATATAGCTTTGTAGCCCGTTATGCATTTATGCATCATGCGTTTTCATTTCAAAATGAAACGTGCCGGGAGGCCGTACGGTGCACCATCTTGCGCTACATTTATAACGTTATATCTATCTTTGGCACATAACATGTTTACCTTGTATGCCGTAATATATGATATTGCTGTCATTTCGCAACACGGAGAGAAATATTTTCCCGCGGGTAATATATTGGATGGAAAAACGGGGAAAAAATGGAGCAACAGCGGCGCAGGGTCGGCGGAAAAAGCGCGATTAATGAAACGACACTGCGAAGTAAAAGGTAAAAGCGCAAAGTTCCGTCCGGCTGACATTTTTACGCGATTTCGCGTAACGTGTTTCGCAGTTAAGGACAAACTTCGATAGAAGCGCGCGCCAGGAATCCCACGGCAGCCCGAGTTTTGGGGCGATAAGTCTTCCGTCAAGTCGAAAATCGAGTTAGATTAATTTCTCGATCCTGCCGGTTAATCGCTGCGATCGAGGAAACTTCTTTCAGACACGATTAAGCGATGCAAAGGCTACCGAGTTAAAAGAGACGCTATACTCTAACTCAATGCGTCGATTATTTCGGAATTAGTATCGGCTAGGCGTTGCGTTCCTCCCTCGCGGTTTACTCACTTTGAAAAAAGTTGATTTCTGCAACTCTCGATTTCTTCCTACATCCAAGTCCTCCAATAGTCTTTTATTCGCAAAGTAGAGCACTTAGCCAAGGATTTCGAGCGACTCGTAGGAAATCCAGTGGTACGAAGGACGATAATAGAGGCGTGCGTTTCCACGCCAAGCGTTACACCGTCCCTTCGAGGCCGAAGCTACTTTAATGCCACGAACCGCCTCGGCCGTCCGCATTTATCCGCCTTGGTATCGCTTTGAATCCCCCCAGGTTCGTCGAAGACGCGGCTATTTGCCTTACATCGGCACCGGGAGATCGCCTCTCTTATTTTCCCCCGGCTTCCCTTTCCCCTCCCTCCTTTCGCCCCTTTTTTTTTCTCCCGGCCAGTCGTACGAGCCCGTGTCGCGGCTAGACGGACGCGTTCAGGCCCGCCTGGTTATTCATGGAATGAGTAATTTCAGCCGGGCGATTCAGCGCTGGGACGTTTGTCCGTCATTTGGTTTGGAAGCGGGGCTCTGCTCACCTGCCGGGCGGGAAGGGCTTGTCGTATTTGCCATCTCTCTTTGTGATGTTTGCCCCGCTTCATTTCCCATTTTGTTGAACTACGAGGAGCCGAGGGGGTAGGCGGGAGGAAGAGGCTGGCCAGGTTGGCCAGGAGGCCAGAGGAGGAGAGAGGGAGAGAGCCATGGACGTCGAGCAGCGATGGCTACAAGGGGGATAGGACCGTGGACCCGTTTGAAAGAAAATGAGGCTAGCATTTTAATGAGACACTCCAGGCCTCATGAGAGCGGCAAATAGATTCACTGATATCCTTCTTTTTCCGGAAGCCCTCCAACGTTCAAATGCCCCGTTTTTCATAGACCGCCGCGAATCGCGTGAATCGCCACCCCTTCGCCCCTCCAGTCTACTCCGCGCGGCCCTTCGTGCCATTTTGCATGCGTCTTTCACCGAACCGTCCTTAAATGCCTGCCCTCAATGGAGATGTATTCCTGCGTTTTTCTCCTTACCCGCTTTCTTTCCGCCCTGCCCGACGATGGCGGCCCTCGCGCTTTGCGCCTCTGCCCCCTCGACGATTAATGCGATTCCTTCGGGAGGATGGCCGAGTCCTGGTCAAAATCTGCCCAAGGATTCGTCTCGTCGTTTAATGCGATTCACACGATTTCCATACGAGGATCCTTTATATTTCAAAGTAGAAGTCAAACTTTGCAATGAAAAAGAAAATTAATCGAGCTAGACTTCGGTGAACATAGATGCCTTAATGGAAAATCTTGAATATCTGGAAATGTACCTGCGCCACTCTTAAATCCAAAGGCTCGTACATTAATGCTCAAAAGAGACCATCGACGCGTACCATTAGTATTCACCGAGCGAATAAAAAAAAAAAAGCACCTACACGAGGAGAAGGAGCCGAACGTAGAATTTAATAGCGGCAAAGTTGAGATCGTTGAGGAGGATTAAACGGTCTTCGACGGTAAGAAAAATCCATTCCACAATCTCGGCGGCGCTCGATGCGACGATTTATTTGATAAATCAATGGGGCGGATCCTAAATTGTTCGTGCGGCCCGATGTAGGTGCCCGCGAAGCAATTAAGAACCATGATTAACGGCCGGCCGTGTAACTCCCGGCGAAGTTTGGTCCGGCCGCCGTTTCGTTCGGCACAGGCGATGCCCCGAATAGCCGGCTGTATATATGTACATCCCCGGCTGGATATTGGATTTCATCCGCGCGCGTGGGTTACGTCAAATTTAACTCTTCAATGTCCGATCCGTCCTGATCTCCATGAATTCCGAAAGAATTATTGGCGGCCCAAATCGAAGCCGGAGCCCCGCATTTTCCGGCCTGGCCGCCTCTCGTCGGGGATCGATGAATTTTTCGACGGATGTCGGAACGAAAGGGAGCCTCGCTCGACGAGTTGACGTCCTCGCGTAAACAAACGGGGATATTAAAGAACGCGCAGGATGTGGGATTGGATCGATCGCATTTAGCGCATCCGCGACCAACGGAAGGATTCTCGAAATGGCCAGGGAGGCAAGAATGGAACTCGAATTAGTCATTTTCGAGCGAAGGTCCGAGGATCGTGGGATTAGAGGCGGCCCTCGATTTTCGCACACAATTGATTTCTGAAAGTGCGTGCGACTGTTGAATGTTCGAAAGTAGAGGGATGTCAATTTTGAACGTTTCCCGTAATTTTACTCTTCTTTTCTCGACATTGAACATATCGTAGATCTGTTGATATAATACGAGCGTCCGATTGAAGTAACGGATTCACCGTTTTCGGAACGATTAATTATTCCTTCTACTCATGTTTATGGGTTTATTATATAAATAATTCAACGAAGCACAGAACACGTTGACGCACGTCCTAATGCGGGGTTGAAACCGTTTTGACCTCTCGATTCGAACGACATTGATGGCTAAAGTCCGATGTCCCCTGAGAGGGGGCAGCCCAGTAGTCTGCTCGACTCACGACGTCCCCTCAAAGGGGACATCCGAGTGCAAAGGCTTAAAAAGTTGAATGTTTAAAAATATGCGAAATAGCGAATTGTGCGAAAGTCGAGGGCCGTCTGTACTCGGTTTATCCCCCATAACGAGACCGCATCGTCATTGACACCGCTCTAATCCTCGATGAAAAAGAGGTGCTCATGCGTAATTAGCCGTGTCGTGGCTCGATGGCCCACGAAGGAGGATCCAGGAGGCGAGACTCGCGTCGTATCGAGAAGTTCGCGATAGCCGGAAAATCGTTTCGTTAACGTAGCGGCGCGCTAATAATATTTCGAGGCCAATTAACCTGGCCGAAGTGTCGCGCGATTGTTTTAATGGCCCCTAATTATTTGGGGACACCGTTATGAAGTTGCTAAACGTCCTCGGAGGTCCGGAGTGTCGGCGACGGTAAAGAGCGCCGCGCAAACTGGAAATGGATTTAGTTTGGGATTTCGTGGCCTGGAAACTGCTCGACCCGGCCGACCTGACCGCGACGTTTCCCGTAAAACAAGGCAAGATTCATCGCCGGTTCGTTGCTGACCTAACGAAATATGGCGGTGGAACTCAATCTCGTTTTGGGGCGATTTGAGGGCAAACGAGGAAGGACGAAGTTTACCGCTCGCGGGGGAGACGCGAGGAAAGATCCGCCTCTATTCCTTTCAGAATCTTAAACGACAAAGCACATCAAACGCCGAGTGGATTTATCAAAACGTCCCCGTATTTACGACGGATCTCATTCGCGTTCCAGACCCAGAGATAACCGGCGAAATTATATTTCGCCACTCACCTTTCCAGATCCCTCCACGACGCTTATTTATTTTATATTCCGCACAATTCCGTGTCCCATGTTTCATCATATACACGATTACGTATACGCAATCGAACTCTTCCATCGAATATTTATACATCGTCGAAGGACTCGAACCGCGAGCTGACATTGATATGCAAAAGTGTGCATATCCAGTCGCGAAACCCGCGTACGAACTTCGCGTTGTCAATTCACCCGATGAATATCCAAACTTTACAACGTACCCTACTTTCCCTATCCAAGATTTGATTAAATCATCCTTCCCCCGTTTACGTCAGTCCTTATCTTAGCGACATCGCGCATGATTCGAGCGGATTCCTTTTCCCCGTGCTCCTTGATAGCCAAAGTGGAAGACGTCGCGAGGGGAATCGACGGGAAAAAAGAAACCTTCCCCGGCGCAGCAGCTGGGCAAATGCGCGACTCGAATGAATACTCTTTCGCAAATACGCTTTCGCGGGGATTCCATCTGTTATCAGATCGGTTACCTCTCGACGGGGAGCGAGCAGGCTATCTCGGATCATAATTCCCCGGCCGCGAACGAAGTTGGAGCCGGCTTCTGGTATTGCTTTGCAGATGGAATAAAGATGGGGAGCCATTCGGCAAACACGGAGAGCTTTCGCGGCTTCTCTTTCGAGAAGGATACGGCAGCCAACTGATATCGTCTACCTACGTTAACAAACCATTAAAGCTGCACGACGGTTGGTTAACGCTCCTCGCTAGCCAAGCCTCTCGCGCACTTCTCTAATCCCTGATTCGTCTTTGGAAATTCGGAAAGCCTCCCTTTCACGGACGATAACGGCTCTCTCGAAAGCCCCGTTCCTCGTAAATCCTAATGCGACAGAATGCCGGTGCGTGAATACTGATCGATGCAATGGGCGATCCGCTGGCTCGCTGCTATACATCATCGTGCTCGAGGAACTGGGATTGAGGGCAATACGCATTGACACTGGCAATAAGCGCCGGAGGGACGGAATTCCTGAAAACGGTGTAGCGGGAAGTATTTGCCTCCGCGATTCTCGCTAGAAGTGTGCCGCTCGGTAGCAATTTCGTGCTTATGTTAAATGGAATAATTCACGAGCGACGAACGAGACTTTAAAGTTCTGGCATGTGAAGAATTTACGTAATCCTTATTGGCGACGAAACTGATTCTTCGTATATCTATAACGAGCGAAACTTTAAATATATACGTTGATTGCCACTGAACTTTTCATTCGGACCTCATCGGTGACCAATAGTGTAAAATTTTATGTGAAATTAAAAACATTATAGTCTTCGAACGATACTGTTTTAAGCGATTACTTAAAATTTATTAAAAATTTACCGGATATTTATTACAGGATCGTATCGTTAAGGTGCTGAATAAAAGTCCATAAGCGTTTTGTTCTAAACGTAATTACCTTCTACCACGATAAGAAACAATGGCCCCAATATATTTGCACACACGCAGCATCTTCCAAACAGCCCCCGTGGCTTGACGGAGATTTCCTCATTAATCCGCACGGCACTGAGCCTGTTAATTAAAAAATCCTTCGCGAGCCATTCCTGGAGATCTTTAACGTTGGAAAGCAACAAGGATTTCCACAGGGCGCACTCTTCGCGTACCCCTTCCAGTCCGGGATCTAGGTTGAACAAATGCAAAGGACAGGGGGGCCTGGTGAAAGTGCGAGCGGAGAAGGTCCAAGGACGCTGGGCCCCCGCGAAGGGGGCAAGAGGCGCAAAGTTGGCGGCACGAGCGCGCAAAGGCGGAGCTTTTGGTTCAGCGCTCCGGAATTCAATAAGCCGCTTATTCCGGCACGTAATGCGGTAAGCCGCGCGGAAAAGTTTACGACGCTTGTTAGTTTCGGTACAGTGGTGTGCCTTAAAAGTGACGCAGGATATGGAGCGGTTCTCTCCCGGCGCCATTCCCTCCTGCGCCCCTTTACGATGCGCCCTGTAGCGCCTGATAATATCTGGTAAGCCATTACTTCCGTTTTCCGGGCGGACCGCGTAGCTTATCTTAAACCGGGAAGGCGGACGAGGAACCATCCGGGAGATTTAAAGTAAACTGCAGTCGGCTATGAGCTACCGTCCTCTCTACGCCCCCTCGACTGCCCTTTGTCTCGCGGCTTCTGCTCTCTCTCTATCCGCCTCGCAGTCCTCGCCAACGGATACGAGCGCCTTACGAGTGCGGTTAATGCTCCGACATTGTCCTCTCGGAGCTTCTCTTACACTGTCGCCCCTCCAGCGCCGAGCATCGAGGCTACGGCGCACATCGCGCGATAAACGGTACGATTCCTTCGACGAGAATTCATAGCTTTATATTCCTAACGCGATGTCCCTTTCCTGGCAAATTGCGAGGGCGGATCGTCGAGCCGCGGAAGGATGTTTCCTTCAACCAAACCGTCCCAATTCACGTCCGAGGTGAGAGGCGATCTGTGAAGGTTCGCTGCGCGCGGATGCGGAGTGTTATACGATATTATTGGTTTGTCGTTACAACATCGCCTTTCTATCTCGATGCGATTTTCTTGTCCCCTTGCATGGTCGTTTTCCGCGCTTTTTTTCTCGGATTTAAGGACCCTTTTCCCCGGCATAGACCGGTTCCGCCTTTGCGTATTATGTTTAAAATCGCGGCATTGTGTCATTGATACCGAAAACGCGGCCGAGCTTCCTGGGCGTCTTCGTGAATTCCAAAAGGGTCTTTGTAATTGAAAACCCGCGAGTCGTCGCGCCTCTGACCGCCGAATGTAAAGCGCCTTTCCGCCCTTTGTACGGCTCCATAAATACGGAGATACTTCGCGGAGGGTTGAGCCACCGGGGCTTTTTTACGAGATTAAGTTTCGCTCGGCTTTGACACACATTTTTGAACTTTGGAATCCTATTCGGGATATCTGCTCGCGGATTGAACTGCCTTTCGCGCACCACTGCGCGATCTTCTCGATCTCGACGTAAAATAAGCGGCCGTGCATACTTCGAATAAATGTAAATCCCGTCTCACGATTTAATTCCACGTTTATTCTCACCATTATTCCTTGGATGGAAAGGCTTATCTTACAAGTTTTCTAAAACCGAAACTATTAACAGTAGAAAATGACTGCTAAGCTCATTTGGCCTAGAACCTATCATTTAAGGTACATTTCGAGCCCTTAGAGTTACAGTATACTTATCACGTGGAAAAACTGTCCATAACAGGCGGGATTCGAATCCGGGTCTCCTGCATGGTAGTCCAAGATAAAAATCCACTACACCATCATAGCTCTGACTATTAACGGTATCTGGCATAATCCACACTCCCTTCGGTACGATCGGGTCCATGCGATATTAGCGATCGTCTCCAAAGGGGAAAGCTCAGATTTGTTCCCCCAAGGTGGCAAAATCCTGGTAGGCCTCTGGTCGGAAAACCTCTCGATCGGCAGCCCCTTTGTTTATTCTCGTTTCGCGATTTATCGCGTGACGTCACCAACCGAGGAAAACCCCAGCAGGCGGCCCGCCCATGGTAATTCTTCGAAGGCCGACAAATGTTCAATAACTCTCCCCAGGAAGGTACAAAGGAGAGCAGGAAGCTGGCAGGAAGGTTCGCCCATTTAACAGACGGATGGAATTCTTAACCGCGCCGAGAAGGAAGGGGAGTCGAACGAAGGGTGGGCCCTTTGGGATTTGTTGGATTCCTCTTTCGGCGTGGGTCATCGCGGAACACCGAACGGGACGCCCACTTCCTACGCCGAGGGTGCGATTATTGAATAAACAAATCCTTCACGGTGATTCACCGAGCTGAGTCACTCGCGAAGCTTCTTTTCGCCTCGCGACTCGATACCTTAACCCTCTGTCGTTCGACCTTGACCGGGCAACGAGTCTTTCGTATGGAAACGCTTCGCTTATCGCAAGGAAACTACAAAGTATACCGCGTTCTACTTAGGCACGACATACATCTACTCTTTCTCAATGCCGATACCGCACGAACTTTAGTTTAATTCCTCGTCGCACATTAACACTATTCCTACCAGCCATTTCCCAGACAGATTTAAGCGTACCAAATATATCCTCAAAGAAAAAGAGGACGAAGGAAAAATGTCGATAGGTCAATCTATCGATCCGTACGCTGCGAGAAAATCATGAAAAATCTCAGAAGCGACCGCGCCTCAAAGTTCTACGATTTTTCAAAGAAATCACCGACCAGTCGTGGTAGGAATAGCGTTAACCAGTTGATTCGATTAAAAATACCTATGGCAACCCTGGGTTTACATTCGCTCTCGCAGTCGATCGCCAAAGTCACTCGCGGCAGCGCTTACTCTCGCAGCTCAGCGTGGGACTCATCGAATCTCCGGAGTCGACGACGCCCGAGATTTCGACCCACAGACTTAATTCACGATACCAGCCGGCGCTTTCAATCTCAGCGCCATCGCGGTCGCGACAAAGGATCGGGGGGCGTTCCTGGAAGATCCCGGGGCGGAAGTCGGCAGGGCGGATTGATCGTGAGGATCGCGAAGGGTCGGAGGGGGGGGGGGGAGAAGAAAGAGAGAGGGAGTAACGCAGAGAGCTAACATCCCACGGCGTTATTGCCCATTATGAATGGATTCACAGTCGAAAGTTTGGCTAGCTGGGTTGCAACTATGACGAGGGTGAGGGCCAGGCAGAAGGCGGTGCCGGAGTGAAGTACAAGGAAACAACCACCCTCTTCTTGTCCCGGCCGAAGTTTACTATTTGCATAACTAAACTATTCCACCAGCCGTGCCTGCTGTTCGTGCTGCTTAGTACGGATGCAGCCACTTTCTCGGGAGGGGAAGGGGCCGAGGGCGGGGGAGGCGGCGAAGCCGGAGCGTGTACGTGCGAGTGGATACAGGTGCGAGGAGGGCCGCGTAAAGTCCTGGCAGTTTAGATCCTCCTCCTTTACCTGCGTCACCTCCTCCCGCTACCCCCCGCGAGCGGGCGAATTGCGTAAACCAGGGGCGTACCACTTAGTTTGCCAATGCGCGCATTAAACGTTGGGGATTACGCGGAGGACTTTTGAGGATGGCGGGGGGCTTTGGGGGGGAAGGTGCGGGGGGAGAATTGTGGGAGCCAGGTCCGGGGCCGGAAAGTTCGTCATAAATCTCGGGAGACGCCGCGAGATCGTCGAGATTGGAAATGCGAGGAACGATAGGGTGATTTATTGCCGATGCTATCGAACGATAACGACCGCCAGGGGCCCGCGGGAGCCGAATCAAAATTCGCGGCCGGCTCTCTTGGCACCTCCAAGGACTCCGAGAAAAACCGGGTAGATCAATATTTTCCTACCGTGACCTTTCGATGCCTGCTGCACGTAACCTCGACTGACTCTTTGCGATTTCAAAGGCGAGGTGATTCTTCTTTTTCTTTAATGTTACCGCTCGCGATTAAAGCCACGTGTTCTTGGATGTGCTTGAACCTCTTTATCGATCGTAAAATTCGAATATTTAACGTACGAGCGTGGATTAATCCCAAAAATTCCTTTCCTTCCTCGTTGTGACTATTTATGTCGCGTCGATGATAACATAGACTCGGATCTTCGATCGACGAATCTTCGAGGGCGGTGGGGCAAGGCGCGTCTTCGACACCCACTGTATTCGGGTCGCGATTCCACGATTCGGCATCGAAATTAAAAGCTCGGAACGTAAAATGAGAGAGGCCCGACCTCGAATCGCGGCCGGAGTTGGGCAGAGCTTTTGTTTCCGCTGCTCATTACGCCAAGGTCGGATATTTTCATGGACGTTCAACCTTGTCTGGGAATCTGAGGAAACAATGCCGCAGCCAGGAGGTATTGTGCGCTAAATGCGAACCCAGTCGCGATTCCCGCTTCGTTCTTCTGCCTGTCCGTGAATTCTGCGATTTCGCGAGCGGCTTTACGGCATGCAGGCCGCGATGAAAGCGGCGATAACAAATTCTCGAGCGCTTACCTATCTCGCGCCGGCTTCGCGACGGGGGAAAATAGGCCAGGAGGGAGGAGGCTTAATTAATTACCGGCATCTTCGAGTTTGCGACTACTTGTCTCGAGCGTTCCAGTTATGTCCCCCGTGAACCCGGATTTACGCGACTCGGGTCGATCCCATCGAGATGCCGAGTACTCCCAACCGATTTTACGATGTCGCGGGGCACGATAGGAATTTTGCGACTGGAAGATAACGGAACGTTTACCCTTGAGCTAATGGCTACATCGGACGAGTCTGTACTTAACTTTGATTTCGATCGAAATACACGATCGATAGCGCGCAAAAACACGTTGCAATACTTTGTTAGCGAGAAACGGGTTATTCCAGTTGTCTCTTTGGATGTTCGCTCTGTCCGCGCGAGGTTTTACACGCGCACCATGTTTTACGGGTGTTAGAAACTGGCGCTTATTGTTCGAGCTAGGTATGTGCGAGATAGTAAATGAAAGTTTTATACTGCTCGTTTCGGGGACAAATTACTCCTATCTCGACGAAGGTTCGACGTGCTTCCAAATTTTATGCCAGCGACCTCGACGAGATCTTCCTAACCCGTTCCTTCTTTTTTTTACGATTCCATTTTTTCACCAGTCCCGGATTAAGACAAAAATCCACGCGCACTTCCTAACGCGAATAACGTCGGTTTTGTTTCGCGCATCAAGAATCGGGAGGAAGGGATACTTGCGAAACAGCAGGGTAATTGGAGCATTTTAAAATCCATCGGCATCATTCTGTACAGCTCGTCCGCTGCGGTCGAGGCTTGTTCGTTTTGCCCCGAGCGTTCGTACTAACGAACGACTCGGTTCCCGGTTAAATTCGTTTTAAATACCTGATAGGCGCAGCTTTTCCCCGGTGTGCCCAGTCAAAACAACAATGTTAACGCTCGATCTGTGCGTACCGCTATGGAACGACAAAAAGGCCAGGTTGTTTCGGGCCGATCGCGCTTTTTACGATTCCACGCGCATCCGCCTCGCCCTCCCCAGATGAAATCCAATTAAAACCTAAATTTCCTCTTCCATCCCCGTCGAAATTCAGACGCGCCTAACCGTTCAAATTAACGGTTATGATTTATCCGCGAGCGCGTGCTTCAAGGCGATGGAGTTCTTCGTGCCGCACCGCGAAGCGAGACGTAATCTACTCGGTCAAGGATCACCCTCCGCGTTCCTCGAGTACAATCTCGTTAAACGAGTTATTTTTGCCGGAATACGCGATTTACAAGTCGATCGGGTGGAACCTTGGAAAGGCAGGGATATACGAGCTTTGGTGAGCACGGGACCGAAATGCGGCGCGAAGGGGGATTTTTCATGAATACTCCGATGGTTTTTTATTAGGCGCCTCCTTCGGGAATTACCATGAGAATACCGTGTTCTAGCGCGAGGTCAAAGAGTAGGCTTTGCGGAGTAAAAACTGTCGTCTATCGTGATCTTCGCAGGTAGCGCGAGGAGGGAACGTAGGTCGAGGTAGATTTGCATGAGGGTGCACGTAGAAAAACTCGCGACGTGGACGATTAATCGTGCATTACGATGGAAGAATCCGAGTGGGGCAGTGCCATTAGCACACAGACCCCGTTTCTGGTTAATCGACCGTACCCATACACACTTTTACAATTACCTTCGCGAACCTCTGCCGCTTGCTCGGCCACGGGCACTCTCGTTGTACTGCGGAAGCAAGCTGCCGTGCGATTATAGCCGCTTTTATCGTACAACCTTAGCAGGCTCCTTCCTGGCCCTTCTTAACGCGGATCCACAGCAGATCAACGAAAGGTCGTGATCGAGCTGAAGGATTAAAGAATCTTCGTTTCTTCGCAGCTTCTTATGGCGACATTCCTGATAAGTGCGCTTTTCTCTATTCAGGAGATATGATAAAATTCATATCTTTTAACATCAATTTAATATCAATAACATTTAATATCAATTTTTTCTACTTCACTACTCGCTTCGTGGATTTATTTAGAGAGGACATCGCGAATCGTAGCCTCGAAAGACGCGTGGGCGAAGGCGTGGAAGAAAATCCGGCGCACATGTACACAGCACACTCCCTTAAACGCAGGATGATCGAGAATCGATGAGAGTTTGAACGAGAAACGGGCAGGACGAGCGTGTCGAGGTTATTTTAAGGCGGGCTTACGGGCCATCATCCCCCCGTCTTTAGACGCTCCTTCGCGTGTCGTGCAAGGGTCCTCGGTCGGCGGGCAAATTGTTTAAAAGCTCTGCGGCCCGGCATTATTCCCTTAGCGTGGCAAAATCTAATTTCCAGGAGGACAAAAGTCCGGCGTACCGCTCCAGCCTCGCGTGGAAGGGCGCGCAATGGTCGAAGGGCTGCGGTTGATTCCGGCCAGAGACCCTTGACACAGCGGCGACTACGAGTGTTCCTCGTGGATGAAAACCGCTTCAGAGACACGAGTCCTCCTTGTATTATGGGATTGATGGGGAGGGGTTTGAGTATTTTCTCGCCAGCGACTCGCGTCGACAGGTACTTTATTATCATCGCCACGATACGGACGAATCACTCTTACATCTTCACATTCCCACAGAATCCCGTTTATCGGACTTCTGCTCGGTTTTCATTGGACTCGTTTGACATAATAGATTCGCACGTATCCTACCATCGACTTCTTTCTTCGCGGGCAATGTTGTTAAAATGAGTATTAAAAAACACGATATACAAAGATAGTAAGGAGGAGCTAGAACGAAGCCATCGGTTTATCACGTTTAAACGATGATCTTCCCTATGTCCTCCGTTAAGCACGCGCGAACAGATCTGTATAATCTCGGTATTAAGGTGATTAAGAGAGCGCATAAATAGCGCCATTACTCCTTTCCTCGAGACGCTCGCTGGTGCGTACCTCGACCAGACACCAGACCGATGCACCGTCCCACGGCCCGAGCCGCCGATTTTAATTCCAATTTCGGGCATAAATCTGTCGGGCGTTTACAGCCGCGGAATCATAAAACTCCGTCCGACGAGCGACGTCATAAATTTAATATGAAACTTCCATAAAGCATAAACATAAACCGGGAGGGTCCGCGGGGGCGGCCGAGGGGCGAGGGGGCCGAGGGGGGCGCTGAAGCAGCCGTCGAGGCGACAAGTGACAACGGCAGGCAGAAGTGCGCCGAGGGTCGCGGCGCGGTGGCGTTAAAAAGTTGCTCTCGAAATTAAAATTCGAGCAAAGCGATATTAAATATCGCGTCGGCAGCCAGTCCCGTAACTCGTTCGTACTGGTTGTTTGGAGAGCCGCTCGGTTTCATACGGCGCGGTCCCACCACCTGTGCGAAGAGTCGCTTCGGTTTCATGTGGAGTGCGTCGTCGCGATTTGAAAGCCGCCTCGATAATCCGCGGCAACGAGAGTGGCCCGATCGCGTTTCATCCCGTCAAAAATGAGGCCGATCGAGGTGTTTCCGAGTGGTGGCATTGTACTGTAATTTTAACTGTGGACGGGGAGGAAGAAAAACAAATTCGAGCCGCGTTCAATTTCGTATGATGTTTTATAAAGTTATTAGAGGTACAAATTTGCTTGCGCCATGTGCAACGGTGGACGATACTTTGAATCGTGAACGTATTAATATAATTAATATAATATAATAGAATTGTGAATGTATTAATATCAATTAATATAATATATTAGATTTTTTAGGATATAGCCCTAATTTCGAAAAAAAAACCGACGAAAGTGAAGTTGTACAATTAATATATTGGTATAATATATACTTAGAAAATTCATATAACGATACGCAATAGAACCTTGAGCAGAATTACGCAGGTTTATTACGCTTGGTCCTTTTTAAGCCGAGAGGCCAAGATGCGGGATACGAGAGCTCTTTACCCGACCAAGCGGATTCGAGCGATTTTCACGATTTAATCGCGTCGACTTAATTCGCGCCTTAACCTCCGTATAGACACGGCACAAAGGCGTTAACGAGCTTCGAAGATTGTCCTCTTCCTGGAGAAACGCGCAGGATCTCCCGCGGCCGAGCGCGCGTGTGTCAACGCAATTCGCTTTGGTTCTCGTTACGGTTCCCCCTTTGTGGCCTCTTCGTTCTGCCCGAAAGCGACCGTGACGCCGTGCATTCCTTAACCCTTTTACCATCCACACTGCCTCGTGGCCCTGCTTACGAGTCTTTCGAAACTTCATTACACGTCCTTTCATTACACATCGTCCCACAGATGCACGCAGCAAGTGGCGAATATGGATCGTTCGTACACGTGCATCGATCGTACCTATCGATCGAGGAGCGTCTCCAGTTTAAACGATGGCGTGTTTTTAAAGCGCGATCTCCGAGAAACTCCGGGTAATTCCAGGAAACTTTTTGGCCCCGACTCCGTCCCTTTCCTTCTCGGGCTCTGACATAAAAGTCCGCGAAGGGCGTTCTTTTGTAAAAAGAGTCTCCGCTTTTTACGACGTGAAAATCCGCGAGCTGACGAGAAGGGGACAGGAGCGAAGGGGCGTGGATGGAGGGGGGGGGGGAGGAGGAACGAGAAAGTTTCCCTTCCGGCGCATCTTTGCGCGTGGGCCAAAATGTCGGACGGTTTAATGCGACGTGAAACCGACCGTGGAAAACGGCGTTGCGAGTTAATTCCCCCGCGCCTCGTTTTATCCCGTTTTTCCCGATTTCCTCCGACTCCTCTTTTCCTCCTATTTTTTAATTCGCCGTGAGAATTATTCCGAGCCGATGAACGTGCGCAGGGATAATCGGATTTATCGACCGAGACAATGAGGAGTACATCGGGAAATAGCGGTGTGTCCACTTCTCGTCCGGCTCTCTCGTCCGTGCCTGATTTAGTTTGTTTGCAGCGCAGCCTTTTTATCGCCCTTTTCGAGGGGCAAAGATCTCGTCCATGACGGACGAACCGTAAGCCATTATCCATTAGTATCGTTTCAGTGCCGATGATCGATTTCGATCGCAGCTTTGAGAGAAGCGCGGAATAAAATCCGAGGATATCCTGGCCGCTCGAAAAATAATCCTCGATTACGGATCACACTGTACACCCGATTCTCTACAAAGGAATACTTCGAATAATAGGCGCAAATAAGATACTTTATACCCTTAATAGTGCCCTTCCCTCTAATCTGATTTTAATAGCGATTTAAATTCCGTTTCTCGCGCTACCCTTGACACCGCTCGCGTGTTCCTTTTTATGAATACCTTATCGATTCCGATTATACAGCTCGAATGTTTCTTCGACACGATATCCTACGCGGCTCAAAGTGCACGTAGGAAAAAGGCAATAAGCTCGAATTGGAGAATCATGAGGAACGTCCGCCAAGTCCGTGGCAAGGATGTAAACTTTTTCACGGTCTAGACACTTTGCAGATATTAATTTCGGACAGTACAGTGGGTATGTATTGGATATGCGCGCGCTTGATCTTATCTGAAAATTACATTCGGCGGTGCGGAAGGGTTCGAGGGGGAGGAGGGGTGATGCAGTAACGACCCTTCGCCAGAAGGGAGGGCGAGAGTCTATGGGACAAAACGTGCAAGAGTTCGCAGCGGCCATTAAACGGATATAATCACGGCAGATCGGCGCATGTACTGTTTATTGCGCCGTCAGATTTCCGGTACTTCGTCAGCGCATTAAAAATTCCATTTGCGCGAAACTGCCGCCATTTCTTTTTATGAATAAATATTAGCAGGCGGGATTTCCTCGCGAAAAAGCCAGCGTCGGTGTCGCGAGCGCTGGCCCATCTTTAGCGGCAAAAATCAGCCTCGCCACTTCGATCGATCGATTTAGGTGCTTGGAAGGCGATCTTTAAAAAATTTCATTACGCACATTTTTTTCATCTAAAATACAAGGGTTGGTAAAACGGCACGTTTAAACCCCTTTAAAAAAAAATCATTTCGACCGCATAAATCGTTCATATATTGTACTTCGATGTGCGTCAGCGACGCGTCGTGGGGGTGCAGATTGTAAAAAATCTAAGGCCACTGTAATCTTGAGGCACCCCCCGATGCAGGACCAGAGTAATATCGGGGGATATGGATTTTCTTAGGGCACGAACCGATGCCACGAGTGGAATATCGATTGACCGCCGTAGGAAAACTGCGAGAGATTTGGGTCGAAAGCATTGAATCTACGGTGTGTGGAACGCGTTGAGAAATTAACCCAAGGTCCGGAAAGTGGGAGTCGACTCATCGCTGGAAAATTTCTCGGCACCGATCAAAATGGAGGTAATCGGAGAGAAAGGTTTGATCGCCTGCGGAGGTAGGGTCGATGAAACTTGGATTTGTTATCCGCGCCGCACGATCGTTATAGTCTGCCGCATATTCCACTCTATATTCTGCTAATTTAACTTGGCAGATCAACGAGCGCGATGCAGTTTTCGTATAAATTTGTCGCTCGAAACTGAATCCTCGAATTCCACGAAAAACCTTAATGTAGCCATGAGTGTATGCGAAACTTCGGTAATGATCGCAATCGGAGCTGTTCCGTAGCGGACGATGCAGTCGAAGTATGGATCAAACGCGTATTTTACATTCACTCAGGGTATTCGAATATCGGCGTTCCGTGCAAAAATTCATGTCACGCTCTCCACATTGATCCACCGAACTGCCTTTATTTCACATTTTAGTACACGTACATTTTCGAGACACATCGGTGCAATTCCACTTCGAGCCGCTTCAAGCATTATTGTTTCCTTATTCCGTTTACAGTCTCCACTGTCGGGCTCATTACGAAAGCATAAAGGAACCGACGAATTCTCGTCGTTCGACAGCAGACGGGCTTCCTCTTTTGCCCAGGACATCGTGAAAAAATGATCGTCGATGTTCTGGTGCGATCGAATCAAGGGCCATCTGCTTGGAAAATTGTCCAGGCGCGTTGACAAGGGCATTCGTGGGATCACAGTCGGGGCCGTCGCGACGGTGTAATTAATTGATGCCTGTCCGCCTTAATTAATGGGCATAGCCCAGGCGGAGTAGGAAGTGCCGGAATGCGCGCAGTGATTTCGAGGAAATTGGTTCGACGCCCACGAGAAAACCTCCGTGGATCGCATAAGGAGCCGGCGACGTTGGAATCGTGGGACCGTGGAGAGGAGAAAAAGTAACTCGAATCCTCGTTATCCATAGCGCGTTCGAGTGGATAGACGGGGATACGTGGAAACGCGCAAGGGAGTATTCCGAGCTGCTTCGATGCGCGCTCTACCAAAAATATCGATATCCACCATACGTGCTAATGTATCACGATGAATTTCTCGTCATCGGATTTACTCTCCTTTCAATATCATTTATCCTTTGTCAGAACCATAGCAATGTAAGTACACATAACTGATAAGTGGTGATAAATAGCAAAGGCACCGCCAAAAAATCAAGATCTTAAGGACAGTAAGATTTGTTAAGCTACAGTCAAGAGTGAACTACGGAAAGCAAAAGACGACAGTTTTATAATAAGAAGCAAAGGGTTAAGGATAGTGAATATAAAAGAGCGAATATAAAATAGGTTGTGATCACTTTCCAATTAATATATTCTGCATTACGATTTTACTAACGAGATTTGACACTTGCAATGACATTACTAAAAGAAAAGGAAGGCAGGAAGGTCGTTTCAAAGAACATCCTCGTTTTTCCTCTCCTTTACAAAATGAATCGGAGCAAACTCGTCCGATGGCGGAGTGCTTTTAAGCTCCACGAATATCGCGCTTATTGGCAGGCCCGAAGTCGCGATGAAATTACGTTTCGGGGATTAGCGGGGCGGCGTTTAAAAGGGCATTGATCATCGCGGGGCCCGGTACAAACGGAAAGTTCTCGATGGCTCGTCCGGATCCATGATCGTTATGTGGAAGCCGGGATAACGCGTATGCAAATGCCGGCGGACACGGTGTACCTATTCGAATAAACTGCTTCGCGTCCTAGATAATTTGTCACTGGCAAAATCCCCGGGGATTATTTGTCCAGCTAATAATGTGGGTCCACTGTCCCTACCCGCTTTGCAAACGATAAAATCAGCGAAAATCCGCTCGCAACGAGTAATTGGACGAGCAGGTTACCGTGGCCGCGTCTTTCCGTGTAATTATCGATGGAAATCGGCGAGGCTGCGCGGCGACGATGACGGATTTTCGTTGCTTTGTACCACGATAACGCGCTTATCAGGGCTTATTCGATGTATCGCTCTCGGCAGCTTAATATCCGTATGTATATCGCTCGTCTGTTTCGTCAAGATTGAATGCAATTAACACTGATTTTTAATGTAAGTTTGCTTTACGTTTGCAATGCTTTTCGAGTAATTGCATTCACGAGTTTCGATTATCGGTGATTCGAAAGGATGGAGGATTTAAAGTTCTCGTTTTAGAATAATCGCGTATGTTTATTAATATCGATTCCAATTCGCAACATGTGTAGCGGGGTTTTATTAAAACACGTTACTCGTATCCTTTTACCCGTAACGATCGCAGGAGATTTCGGAATTTACAATAGTTACGGACAATACTACTCTGTAATTCATGCTAATTCGAGATTATACCGCTATAACCATTGTGCCCTTTATTCCGGGATACAGAAGCGCATAAACTTTGGTATTAAACGATGTAATTAACCGAAATTAAACATGCCATTGAATGTATGCACGGGCATTTGCGATAGCGGGAGTAAAAATAATGTTGACGAGGCCCTCGCACCGATAGTCGGTTCGGATAAGATTATTTGTGCCAGTAAATCTGTCAGTGAGATATTTCACCCAGATAGATATTAATACGCGCAAAGAATATTTCACAGAAGAAAGCCGTACAAATAATATCAATACCTTAATTTACTTTAAACCCCGGATAAAAGTCCGACAGAATTGTTTTTAGAACTTTAACAAACAATTCCTCAAGAACCACGCGAAGATGTCTTTAATCTTGGGATACCGAATAAAATACAAATCAATAAATATATAAATACATTTCTACGCGTGCCTGCACGGATACGTGTATACGCCGCGGGACCGAGAGGGTTGTTTCGCGGTGGCTCGACGATACGGATGGCGAGGGAAGGGGTGCAAGCACTCAGTCACGGGTTGCGGACGAAGCGAGAGTGGCCAATACCTCGTGTAGTGCTTTCCAACCCTGCCTGCTATCCGCCCTCCCCTCGCCCCCTGCTCGCGCTACTCAACCTCCTCGTACCCCCTGAAAGGGTGTCGCCTCCTTTTCTTTCGCCGATTAAGATTACCCACGAAACACCCTCGAGCCTTGGCTTGTGTACGCCGCGGTGTATTAACCGCATTCACTTGACCTTACCTACCTGGAGGTGGTGCGATCGCACCCACTCGGTGCTCCTTAGCCGGATGGATTGTCTTTGGAAAGCGCGAGGTACGCCTCGAAAGCCGGCTAAAGGGAAATGGACGATGTAAAACTTCCTCTCGATACTTTCCGGTAGCCGATGAATATTAATACGCCGCTATTATATGGCCTAATAAAAACGCTTTTATCGAAACTCTTCGAGGAAAAATCCTGCGAGTCAATATTATCGGGCAAAGTGGAGAGCGGCGGTGAATGGATTCGACCTGGAAGAAGAACTCTGGAACATTTATATCTATCGTGTTTCTGTGAGAATGTTTATTCGACGCGTCGATTAATTCAATAGTGTTACGAGTGTTGCAAAGCTGCGCCGATTCGCGTTATGCGAAATCTTTTTATACCGCACGGAAATCGGATCGCAGCTTCTCCTCGCTCCCCTTCCGCGCTCGCGGAACAAATTAATGATTCCGAGTGTACTCGGTCAAAAAAAGTTTCGAGACCACTGCTCTAGGTTACAGTCCCCTGGTTCGCGAGACTAACAGCGTGGAAGGGGTGTGCGGCAATGCGGCTCTTGAAATATAAACCAGCGTGGCAGGGCCGCGGAGTGGGCGAGGGGCTAAAGGGAGAGGAGGGCGGATGCATTGGAAGTATGCATTAAGATCTTGCCAGGGACCAGAGCCATTACGATCGAGTGTCCCGGTATAATTTCGCGGAAAGAAATGGGGCCGCCGTGAAACCGAATCTCCGGGCTGCGAACGAGCTGTCCATTTATTTCCGCGCCCCGAGAAAGGCGCGCCTCTCCCCGTAAACAATTTAATTGTCGCGGGAGATTAATCGCGCCGCGGCCGGAATTAATGAGAGGAATGCGTTTATTTCGTGGGAGCGACGGAGGCTGTGCAAGGAGGAGAGGAGGGCGAAGGAGGAGGCGGAGGACGATGAGGAGGAGGAGGGTGGCGTAATTAATGACGAGGAAGGGCCGAATGTGCCACGACAAACCGTCGGGTGTCCACGCCACTTAGGTCGGCGAAGAAGACGCGAGGAGATGACAAAGGAAAGGCCACAGTCATCCGCGAGCGACATTAAGGGTGATTACGCCAGGCGCTTATCCCTTTCGACATTGCGCGCATATTCCAGCGCCGTTAGAGCGCTATTATAGTGTTTTAAAGTTATTAACGTTTCGCGCGGAAAAATGTAGGTCGACGATGCCTCGAAAATGACGGTGAAAACGCCCGCGGTTAACCGAGCGTCGCATTAAGCGTTATTACGCGGAATGTTTGACTTGCTTTTTAGAAAGTGTTTTCGGACGTTTAAGCCACCATTGGCTCGCGTTCGAATACTCGCGAGGGGCTCCACTTTTTTCCATCTCCGTGTCTCGGAGGACTCGGGTAATTCCTCGTGCCATTTACTTCATTACGATTACCCGTGTTGCCGATACTCGCAACGCAAGGGAGAAGCGTGGAACGCGAATGCGGCGTTATTCATCGGTCGCGCGGAATATGAAAAACCATTAAAATATGAAATATCGCGCTTAATCTCGGTATTTAAATATCACGCCACGAGTATTTTCGTCGTTATCCTCTGTGCCAATGTAGATAGAAATATCGACCGCGCGGTTGGGTACAAAATTTGTAAGTAAAAACGTATGCATATGCCGGATAGCGGCCACCTTATATGTATCGAAATTCTTAATAACGGTCCGTCGACGCGTCATCGCCATTATCCTTCCAGGCTGCGTGCCGCTCCCGAGCCCGATAAAATTTGCGTGATGCTAACGGCTTATTCCATAAAAATGCGCTTAGGCCTTCCCGTTATTAAGGCGCGCTTGAAATATCGCCGGCCAGGGGAAGGAAATGGGCTTCTTACCGACGTCCCTCCCGTCGCTATTAAGACATTCGTTGCGTCGCCTTAATGCGCCTCGCGCGAGGCTCCGGATTTTCCAGGTGCAATTGTGCGTGCAAACAGCCATCGTGGATGCCAAAGGCGCGCCGGTGTTGGGATCAGCGACGGAATACGAACCGCTTGGGAGCGATCGAAGCTTTGGCAAGCAAAGCTACATACATATCGTGCGACCTGTCGACATATGTACACCATCCGTACGATGTAACTGCGGAGGTATCGATAACCTCGCTGGTATTGGCAATTAGTCGAGGTTATTGAAACACTCGTAATACGGGACAAATGCAACGACGATGCGAAATGCGCCGAAATACGAGTACTTCGAAATGGTTGATCACGCGTACTTTGTATATTACTATTTTGTGCAAGAGGAAGGGAGACGCTTATAGAATATCTCCATTTCGTTATCTATTTGCAACTGCGCGATGTATGCAGGAGTATTCGTATGGGATCGTAACGTATGAAACGTCGGTGAAGGGGGCGATTGAAATTATAAGCCGAAACCAACGAGAAAATAAAAAATATCTTTATTAATCATAACAAGCTCCATCCTCGTCTAGATTCTTCTCCCACCCCGAAACAAGCGTTTCTATTCCCACTTTATAGAAAAATATTTTAACACGATTAAACCACGCCTTTCGTCGATTCTACAGAGTACTGGTAAATCGGTTTTTTATCGAAACAAGAAGTCTGGGGACATCCCACTCCGTCCTTCCCAGAAACGCCCCTGAAATCTTTCGGCTTCATAAACGACAAACGGGGATACGTCCCTGGCTCGTTTCGCCCAGATACCCGGCTTTCAGCGCGTCGCCTACCCGCCCTCGGAGTTATCCAGTTTCAAAGTCACGGATATTTGCATCTGAGCCTGACAACTCGGCATACATCTTGCCGGAAAAATCGGGGAAATAAATAACAACAATAACGTCTTTCGAGCCACGGCTGGCAGCCCACGAGGCCGGGGCAGAAGTTTAAGAAGTTTCCCTACGAGGGGGGGGGGGGAGAAATTGTCGGTAACTTCCAGGCAGGGGGTCCGCCTCGATTTCTTTCCATCCCTCCACGCTGTCCAATTCCACCCTTGTGCGGAGTGGCCTCCTCCCCCCTCCCTCCTCCAAAATCCACGGAATGCAGATGTCGTGAGCCGGGGGGAGGAAGAAAAAAATTCGCGGATCGGTTATAGACGACGAAAGGGCCTGTCAGTCGCAGACATAACCCCGTGACTGAGTGAGTCAACGGGGAAGAAAGGTGCGCGCCCTTTCTCTCTCCCTTTCTCCTCCCTTCCTCTCCCTTTCTCTCTCAACGGGGCTAACCCAGTGTAGCGACGTGGCAGAAAAGGCACGGCGCTCCTCGTATTTGTCACTCGGTGCTAAGGGGTTGTCGGCTTGTCGCCACATAACTCCCTGCTTGGGCCTCCTTCCAATTTCCTCACGCCTCTCGGATGAAACGACTTCAAGGGTGTTCCGAGATTTTCAAAGTTCTAAAAGTTCCGGCTGTATGCACGACTCTTTGTAACGGGAGTGGGACTAAACGATAGAGCATAATAAACTCTTGTAGCGTGTAGCGAGCGATGGGAGACCAAAGGAGCTCTGCTACAAAACGAACGTCAAAGCGTTAATCGTGGGCAAATTTTCCTCGGAATTTTGCACAACCCGAGGATCCTATTAGATTGGCACGGTTAGTATCGAATAAAGAGAGCGGCAGGAACGAGATGTGCGTTTTTCTTAAAAAGTTTTGAAGTATATATTTTGTTAATTACATACGGTAATGATGATCCGTGTATCAATTAGAGTGGAAAATGTAGTTTAATACGTTTCGTCACTCGTGGCGTGAGAAACTTTTCATGCAAATTAACACGCGTGGATGCTAATGTAAATTAACACTGTAGATAAGTGTAATTACTATTCATTTGCACAGAACTCTTATCCGTAGCCAGATTTTTGCTTATGTAAAATTTTAGCACGAGACCGCGCATGGCGATATGAATATAAAAAATATATTTTAGTACTCGTAAGTGGTAATTAAAAATATTTTTTTAAACACAAACCGACGAGCACTCTATGGACATATAAAGTGAGATTGAATTCGATCGAGAAGCGATTTCCACGCCGACAGCCTTCCACGCCGATAAGGTTTAACAAACAAGCGAAGCGCGGGCAGAACAAAAGGTACGGCTCGTATTTGTCGCTCGGTGCTAAGGGGTTGTCGCTGCATAACTCTCCTCGTGCTTCGTACCCTCTTGCCTTAACTCCAACCCTCGCTCAGCATATCACTCCTCTTCCTCCCTTCGACCCTCCGCGACTACCCTCCCGAACACACCCGGAATTTACATTCGACGTGGAATATTCCGCGAGCAGAGATGGAATTTGTTTCGTTTCGTTCACACATACAAAACTTTCTCTTAACGCTTTGCTTGGCCAACGAATATTAATACTCCAGCACTGTACAGCCTAATAAAAACGTTTTTATAAAAGCTCTTTGAGGAAAAATACTCCAAGTCGATTTCAAAGTCGCGCAAAGCAAAGAGCGGCAGTAAATTAATTCAATCGGGACAATGAAAACCGTGGTGCTTCTATATCCATCGTGTTCTCGAGCGCGTGATTATTCTATTTGTTGATCAATTCAAGGGTATTACGAGTATTACCAAGATAGACCGAGCCGCGTTATGAGAAATCTTGCGCTTTGGAAGCCTTGGATCCGTTTGCTGCACGACTTATGGCGCACAGTATTCGCCGTAGTCGGCCCGTTTCTCCGACTTTATTTATATCTGCCCACGTAAGGACCGGCCGGCATCGATACCGCGTACACGTGTTCGTGTCATACTATACCCCATCTATTTTCACGCTGAACTACTTTGTTTACCTGGCCATGCAGTAAAGTACGAGGAACAAGGAGTAGTCGAGGTCGTACGTAATCGGACAATGTCGTGCTGCAAACAGTGGGAAAAATACAGGCTGTGCAAGTCCGTTTGCTTACGAGGCTGGCATTATTAAATACGATCTACTTCCTGCTGATGTGCGACATTCAATGATACGGCTGCGTCTACGCACACGATCCCAGGAGATAAGATTGAAACGATCACGCAGGTATTTTACAGGAGCGAGGCTGCAACGTGATAAAAGAATAATATTCTCAGGAGAGGGTTGATCGAGGAAAGAGGCGATGCTTTCTGGTGTATCCGATACTCTGACATATCGATTATAATTTAGTCATCCGATTGGTGCGACGCAAAATTGCCATTTCAGTAGATCAATATTGATCGGCACGGAGAGTTCCCGCAGACCCCAAGAGTTTAAGCCGTTACCTTCAATCAGCGCCGAATCTTTGGCTGGCCGATCTTTGATCCGAAGTTCGCGGCTTCTCGCTTTTGCGGATCATTGGAGACGATTAAGGGACCCGACGACAGAGGCGTAAAGAGATTAAGATCAGCCCTCGAGGATTACAACCTAATTTCACGAATATCCAGGCGGATGGGATCGCGATCTTTCTCCTTGGGATTGGATCGAGGACCTTGCTCGGGTTAGCACGTTCGCTATCGGGCTCTGAAAGGCAACTCTCCGTCCACAGCTCGGGTTGATCGTGATTAAGATATATGAATAAAGTATTTATAAAATAAATCAGTAAAATAGGTAATAAAATATGCAGGTGGATGAAATAAAATCCTTAATCGACGTGCGTCTTTTCTGAATATATTTCGGATTCTGTTCAGATAAATTTCGGAAGTTTGTTCAGATAAATAAATTATAAACCGAAAAAGCGCAAGTGCCTCACAATGCGTCCTACGAGCGGTTTTCAGACGTCGCGTATATGCGTTACTGGTAACGAACGTCTTAGATCTCCGATGTCCACGATCGATCTCTCGCAGGAAAGACGATTTCCAGGCAGGTTTGGATTCTTCGAGAATCATTGGACACCAGCCTGAGGGACGTGACGTGTATATATATATATATACATATCGGATCCAAAGGCGGCAAATCTCGCACAAGGGCGTCGGGAAATCGAAAATGACAAATTCGATATACGGGGCCATCTCGCATTTGCATTTCGGGAAACCGGCCGAGTTTGCTCACGTTCCGGCCAGGATTCATGATTCGAAGCACAGCTATTTTTCCATATGCAAATACGCAGCGGCGACCGGGAGGAATTTTACGACGGTAAATACGCGTGTCTTTTCCTCGTCGAAGGTACATTATTAATTTCACGATCGCTCTAGATCTCGATCGCCCTTCCTATAAATTCCCTTTCGAATTTTTAAGTTCGTGGAGCAAACACCTGGCTGTGTACAAATATCGGGCGCAGAAAGGAATGTAACGAACCTGCATAAGGTGCGCCGGATGATTGAAACCCAAGGAGATTTGTTTTGCGAGGGAAGAACCTTAAGAGCAACTTGCGAAAAGCGAAGATCTCTCGTAACGGAGCCCTGCAGTGCACAGCCGTAAGATGCAACATAACTTAAAATCTTCCCTCTAGAATTACGCAGTGCCCGAATTTCAACGAAGCACGTGAAATAAACTGGCTTGCATCCAAAAACACAACCTCCCTTGTCTTCACCCGCGTCCTTTTTCTCAATCTACACTTTGGGCTTATCGTATTTGCAGTGTTTACCCGTGTAGAACGCAGGACAAAGGCGGAAGAATATTTCGGATGATTTCTCGACGATCGAAATGACGAATGCGCGTGGAAATTGATGTAAGATAAAAAAAAAACTAAGCTATGGGGGAGGAGAGAAGGAAAATCAGCTGCAGAGGGTAAATTATTTCGCGAGGACGATCCTTGGCCAGGGTTTCTCCGACAAGTGGACGAAGACACGCTCGCTCGACTAAATCCTCGAGACTTCGGCGGCACTTTCCTAGGGGCCGTTAATGCGGCTCTACAGAAATCAACAGCCTTTAAAAGCGAGAGTTTGGATGCGCATTGGAGGGCCGCCTTTAAGTCGCCGATAAAGCTGCCTGGAAAGGGGAGGCGGGCGAAGCGGAGGGTGGATTCGTGGAGTTAGAGGGTGGGGAGCGAGGAGACAACAACGAGAGGCCACGGGATACCTCAAGATTACGGTGGATGAAACTTTCATAAAACACGCCCGCTCGACTTTCAGCCGTTGGCCCAACGAAGGGATTTAACCCTGTGAAGTTTGAATTATTCGTGGCTCTATTCTTAGTCGCCTCGTACGAATGTAACCTCCTCTGAGTTATGTTTTACCACTAAAGTATCGTCATTCCCTTAGTTATTATGCGTATAATAAATCTGTACTTTACACGAGCAAATTATCATGGTGTAATGCAATGTACTAAACGTATTTCCTGGTATTAAAAAACGCATTTCTCGAAAATCAAGACCTCAAAAACATCGCGACACTATCCAAGAATATCGATACCTCTCGAATCATAGTTCAAGCGTTCTTGTATTACACTTTGAAACCTAAGCGTGAAAAGTACACGATCATTCACAATATCAAATACTCTTATATACTATAATCAAATACCGGTGATAAGAGGAAAATAGTTATTTATACATCGCGAGAAACTCCTCGCATAGGAGGTTCCTCGACGTGGAATTACTTCGTGGGAAGGGCAATATCGAGTGGAAATCGATGCAAAGGGTTAAGGGCGTATTCGCGAGGATTGATTCGAGGATAAGCCCGCGGATATTACGGTAGTTTAGGGCCGCTCGTCCCCCGCGAATTGCAGGTTGACCGGTGAACTTTTAACCGGGTCTGCGAGGGAGCCGATAAAGTAGCCGAGTTCGAACCAGGACGTAAGTTGATTTTCGAGTATCGGGAAGTTCCGCTGGGAGCCCTGTCGGTAGGTGACGGAAATCGTTATCCCGATGTATATTTTACCCGAGTACTCTCGCTTCGAGGAAGTAAGGCGAGTTTCTTCGTATCCTGAGAGACCTTAGACCGGTTCATCGCCGGCACTTCTTCTTATTGCCGCGCTCCTTCTCGAATAAGCAGCTTTTCTCCTCCTCGCTTGGTTCCGCCTTGTGCGGAGCATCGTGCCTGAAACGTACCATCTGATTACCTTCTTTCAGCTTTGGCGAGGACAAGAAATTTTTGGCAAGTAGCTTAATTGCAGAGATGTCAATATATATTTAGGTTTGTAGGATGTTTTTTTATTGATAATACAGGCATAAAGTAGTATTCTGTGCCTGTGTGGAGAGTGTAAAATATTGAATGCGTAAGGCGTGCGAGTATTGGGTGAGGGAGAGACCGATATCTTTTATCCACTACACCTCCGTAGTTCTCGCGTGGTCGTCGCTTGTTCGCCTACGACTTGTAGCGACAGCTACCACACTCACGGAGCTACGGTGGTGAAGTGGATCTCCGGCTCGAACTTCCATGCGCGACACCCGGGTTCGAATCCTGTCCATCACCTCTTCCATGTGATACGTATACCGCAGCTCTGGTGGTTCGGAATCCACCTTAAACTGTAGGTCCTAGGCCAAATGAGCTTAGCTGTCGAGGTCGAGAATGAATTAAAAGAAAATGAATAAATAAAACAACAGCTACGATATTCGTACTCTTGTCAACGTAACGTAAACCTAAAGTCCACGTTGCAACGACACGATTGTCAATCTATTCGTCTCTTAGTTCACTCGTAGCGTGATCTGCTAATAGTCGTCTGTACTTTAGTAAACCTAAGCTTTTTCCTTGAACAACAAATCCCTAAGGTACTTCCGCTTTTACTCTTTTGATCATCCTATTGGCCGTGAGCAAATTTGAAGGACCGCGATGATTATCGCCGGCCCAAACGATATTACGATGAAAGCCCAAAGGTATCCGTGGCTAACGACGCGGCACGGCAGGATGAAGAACGTTATTTTGAAACTTCCTCAAAGGCAAATCCGGTGAGTAACGTAGCGGCTCTAACGGTTGGCCGTGCGCCGCTTCGAGAGGCCGAGAAAATATGAAAGACCTCCCGCGCTCTAACCCAGTTTTCATTCGAAATTGCTAAAACATTGACTGCGGCTTTTCCTCCCTGTGTGCAACACGCTTATATCCTCGCCGCCATTTCGCTAGAATCGCAATCCACGTTTTATGGCGGACTTTTTGATCGACTTACTCGACTCCGGCGGAAAGTCGATTTACTCTTCCCCCTCGCTCAACGAGGAAAACCGGCTTCTTATTAACGTCATGCGAGGCCCCTCTTTTGCGAAACGGACGAACTTGGAAGGGATGAAAAATCGAGCGAGCTTGAAATCAAATTTCCTTATGTAGGCAACCGACATTTTCACGGTTGTTTGGAAAATTTATAGTTTTAATACTGGGTATTATAAACGCGTGGTTTAATTTTGAAAGAAAAGTCGTAAAGGTATCCAAAAAATGAGAAATCACAGTGATTTTACGATATTTTGAGAAGAGGATATAAAAACATAAAAGAGTATAATATTAATCGTGAAGGTGATTTTTTGATATCGTGTAAGTACATCTCTCATGATCCCTTTCGGATCTCCGGGCAATTGACTTCAAGGGGAGGATGTTATGCGAACTTGATGTTCCTTCAAATTAGTTTGCCATTAAGCAGGTACTTAGGCTGCATATTGATAAAGTTGACGGTGATCGACTCAACGTATAGAAACACGTATCGTCTCAAATATCGGGAATCGCGAGGCACGTATATCGGTGCTTTCGAATTAGAGTTCTCCGATTCGCCTAAGTACTTGTTTACTCTGATCCGGATGAATAGGGAAAAGGGAGGAGATCCGCTTCTAAGGATTAAGCCCCGGCATCTCGACAAGGTCTCCGTCTGTCTTTAGACACGCGTAAACACAGTTGCTTCACGACCGAATCCGATGAGGCAAGGTACGAGCAAAGTAATCGCAATCCGTCATATTGAAAACATAAGCGATCCCGCGATTCAAGACGCGTTCCAACCCTCATAATTATCAATACCACGCAAGGTATTAATGTAAAAAGTCGAACGCGATTAATACCACAGATCGAGCGTTGCCCCGACGTAATTTTCTTCCGAGGCAATTTGTCATCGAGCACATATCTGAATGTCAATATCAACAAACGCGGGGGCAGTCGATCGGAGCTCCGCCAACAATTCGACACAATTCAGTAGACCGAAATGCACCGGTTTCGTCGATCCGTTCGCTTTTCTGATTCGGCTAGTTGTTTACTCTGATCCGGATAAATAAGGCAAAGGGGGAGGAGCTGGAGTTTCGACGCTTCGACAAACTGGTCCCGTGGCCAGCCCTTGCGAGAGCGTGCCCCAAGGGCTCCTGGTAACCCTACACCCCGGGATGATCTCCTGCTCGATGCGTCATCCTGAGGGTGCTCGTGCGAGACGCTCGATTCCAAGAGGGATGGATAGAATTTGTCGGCACCCTCGAGGTACGAGAAGTGCCTCGATCTCGGAGACTCGAAGGAGGGCATTTTTACGCGCTGATCGAAGCGCGTCACGATTAATTACCTGGCGAGGACCCACGCCTACCCGACGTGGAACTGTTGTTGAAATTTCATTAAGCTCTTTGTTCCCTCTCCGTGACCGCCCCTAAGAAGCACGGTTCATTAAACGTGCGGTCTCACGATTGTCGAATCAATTTTAATTCCACCGAGTTCCTCGCCCGGCCTTTCCCGAGCCCTTCGAGCCGAGGCTCCTCTTCTTCTTCTTCAATTTATTTTCGACGTCGTCCGCTAAGGTATCATTCGGCCCAGGACCTATTATTTAGGCTGGATTTCGAACCATTAGAGCTACAATATACATTTGACACGGAAAATGTCCTTCTTTGACCGCGTTTTAAAACAGTAGCTTTTTACTTTTACTCTTACTTTTAGTAAAGTAACTTTTTTAACCGTGTACCCCTAAGACGGTAAAAAAATATGGTGTATGACACCGATTGATTAAGCAGAAATCTGTCGTAATTAGTATTTTAAAGCGGAAACGGTAATATCCAAAATAGCTAATATTGCGCGTTACTCTAAGAACAAAACTGTCTTCGGCGTACACTCGGGTATCGTCTCATTCATTCTTCAGAGACCACTGCTATAGAGGATCTTCTACTTTCTTCGTTCGCTCGTCGTCGAATGACGTCGGACGGCGTGTAAAAAATTCAGCAAACAGCGACGAATGAGAAAGTTGGGCCGCAATGGTGTAATGGGTAGAAGCCCCGGACTTTCGTAGGAAAAATTCGAGCTCGAATCCGCGCATTAGTTCCGGAGTTTTTCGTGCAATATGTATACCGTAAATCCGGTAGTTCGAAACTCCCCTTGAACGATAGTTTTTAGGCCAATTAAGTTTAATAGCCGATTTATAAAACTCGACGAATAAACAACGAATAAGAAAGCTGGAGGTTTATGATGTGATATAAGGGGCTGAATTTTCATAGGAAACCGCAAAAAATCCCATTCGTCATTTGCGAATTTTTTTCCAAGCAATAAGCGAATATCAGGTACGATGGTATTAAGAACACTTCGTACGGTCGATTTTAGGTTAACCCTTTCGCTTCGAAAGGCGTGTATATACGCTCCTGTAAGCTTATAAATATATACTAAATCTTAAAATGGATTAAAAAAATTGGATATTTTTCAATGATGTGCAATTATCTATTTTTTCACCCCTAAATATGTTAGCAAATCTCTACCGTTTTGGTCAGTAGTCATAGGACGACCACTCCCAGCAATCGATTTGCAATTGATTCGTTCGTATTAATCGTTAATACCGTAAGAAGGGAAGTAAGTTACGTTAATAAAATGCTTCCAATAGGAATAATAATCGGTATAGAGAAGGAACAGACCGCGCAACCGATCCGACGAGAAGCGTTAGGGCGATGTTAAAAGCGGCACACGAAAATGTTTCGTTAATCCGGTAATTTAGTAGCTTGCGAGCGGCGCTGCGCATAAAAGGGCCGGTCAACATCGGATTCCATTACTCGTCGGGCACGAACGTAGTTTATGTTACAGAAAATTTGATCCCATTAGCGCGATAACGTATGACACCGCAGCATAAACTCATAAAGCTGCAAACCAAAGAGTAATGTTGCACGATAATGAACGTAAGCGGTTGCCCCGGGATAATTAATTGCATGGGCATAACGTATAATCAAAGGTGCACCGAGAAAATACGATAAACGCGCAATCGTCGTCACGCCGTGGTCGACGTATGCCATGTGGAAAAATAGAGGAAGTCACTTTTAGCGCGATTATCCTGAAAAGAAAGCGACTCGAACGCTTCCGATGGATCGCGGGTCGAACAATTCCCTTCGATTTGAACACGCGTGTTTCATCGGAGTACAAAGAAGTACGAATTAACGGCGACAGGCGGTATACGCGCTCGAGATGCTTCGCGAACTTTAATTTCTTAAACGGTCTTGTGCGCCATCGCCGCAAAAGTAATTGGTTCTTTACCGCTGAAATCTGATTTCGCCTTTCGGCCATGAGTTGGTAATTATATCGCGAGTGTGATGTAAATCGTGTATATCGTATAATGCCTCGTTAACGCCAGGGGCGAGTCGCTCGTTTTACGGACACGAAGTTTGCAGAATCGTTTCCTCCTAATGATGGACATTGAATCACCGGCGTTCCGCGCAAAGCTGCATTCCCGCACCTCGGCTCGTCGCCACGACGGCTCAACGCGATACACGCGCCTTGAATTCCTGAAATTGCATAAACCTTACTTTGTAACCGCGAACGAGCGAGCGCCTATCCTAAGATTTGCATTGGGCCTTTGAGGAGCGAATCGTTCGGCTTCGAGGAGAGCGGGGAACATTCCCATGCTTCGCGAACAACGCGACACATTGGAAATCTCGATCCCGCGATTAGCGCAATTAGGGAATAACGCTGTCCGATTTCCTAACCGCGTTTATTCGAGGCGCGTCCCGAATAATTTGACGCAGGAATGTACCGCGATATCGACTTTTTCGAAATTGCCAGCGATATCCGCGGTCGCGTTGAACGCTCAATGCCACCGAGGGAGCGTTTGGAAATATGTAAAATCTCGGACCGCCGAACAATATCCTCGTGTAACCAGTTGCTCGAATATCATAATCGATTGATACATTACTTTCACATTTCGATCGCATTCGTTATCCCGCCGGTATCAAATAGAATGTTGCAATACGCGAGATGTCCCGCGTGTTCGTAACGAGTACGCGGATTCGTTTAATTTCACCTGCGAGAGAAGAGTCCAAAAATATGCGATTCATTTTATCGCAAGTTTATAGAGTCTATATAACACCGCTGATTGGCTCGCTGGCGCAGTTTTATGTTCTTTTTTTTTTGTTCATGGTCGTTTGGGGTCAATCCCCAATCTGGACAATGCAATTTAAAACGCGCTTCGGAATTAACGTATCGCGCTCGGTATAATCTATTTTACAATCGACGAAGCGCGTACTTATTTCGTCCGTGCAGAGGGCGCCTCGCGAGCATTCGACAAATGAGAGAACGTCGATGCTCGTCCCTTCACGTTCGACATTTGACGTGAATTTAGACTTTTACCTTTGAAATTTCGCGTGTCTCTGACGCATAGCGAGGTACATAATTTACGAGCGACAGGAATTTCGACGGTTAGTGGATCGATCCGAATATAATATCGCTTTACACCAAACTTCATTCCGAAAATAATTTCCGCTGTCGCCGATGGAAAGCAATTATGTGCATTCGTGAGTAATCGATACACGGAGGAATAATCTACGCGTTAATCATTTGCTATGAATCTTTTATACGACGAACGTGGGTTGGGAATTTTGCAGAGACAAAGAGAGGAGGGCTAGGTACTGGAAACCTTACGAATGCCTCTGAGAATTGTCGAAGTATGCCTTCGGGGGATCATCGAAGTAATGGGCAACAAATCGGATTACGCTTTGAAGGAAATCAAGAGACGCGAGGTACGGGGATAAAGCGCTTGGTTGAATTCGAATTTTCATCGGCCTAAAGAGCGACTGGCCGTTCTTTCTGTAAATCTTTATGTATCGTTGGCCGCGTGTGTGCCTTCGCAGGGCGCTGCTAAGCGGATTTTCCCCATTGTGACCGTCCTCCAGGAGCTTTTCGCTCCGACCGAGTTTTGAATATTTGCCCCGCCGTAATTCTCGCATCGCTGCGAACCACTCTCAGCGTTATTCCCTTCCCTGCAGTTTAAGTTCGGCTAAGAGTCGAGATCAAATCTGGGTTTGAAAGAGTTAAGCCGACTAACTCGTGACTTACGTTCTACGAGGAATCGCGAGATAATACGTCCCCTTTAATTTTCCATGGAGACTTTGAGGACGATAGGCTGTATTGGAAAAATTCACTGTCCCACGGAACGTCTTTCGCGGACATGATTATTTCTAATGTATCAGAGATAAGAGTGTCGTCTACTTTTCATGCGATTTAGGCTTTATGACGATTAAAATGTCTCGTTAGCCGCGATCGAGTTTCGAAAGGGTAAGACGTCTCGAAGGTAGGCAATCCTCGTTGCCAGTGGCCAAGAAAAATCCTCGTTGCTCAAACGAGGGAGTGTATTTCTGTATCTTCCAGGCCGCTGATATACGGCGCAAACGTCCGTTTTTCAGTATTTAGAAAAAGAGCTGTATCGACGCCGAATGGACGCATCCAGGCGGAAATCCCTTCAGCAGCCAGACATCGTCAGTCCCTGACGTTCCTCTTTCTTTCCTTTCTTTTTTTTTTTTTGCATTACCACGGTCCTTTCATCCAAGGAAAAAAGAGATAACGGCGGTGTATGTACTTTCGCGCTGATATTTAGCGCGGGTAGCAAGAGCTCGCGGCGTTTTTTGCCCGCGGCGGTTTCGCCGCTGATGCTGCGAATTCTTCCACGCGTCTCCGTTAAACACCGTGATTAATTTACAGGCAACAATGCTGCGGATTACAGAAGCGCGTGGTATCCACGCGAAAGTCGATGAACGCGATACTCGGAGCGTACGAACGAGTCATAGGTCATATTTACCGCTTAATCGGTTTCATAACGTAATCCAAAAAATGGATGTTAAGAAGTTAACGCGTCCCAATGCAAAACTTGTACATTTGTTTATATGATACTTACGTATCTAAGGGATACAAGTTTCGAGGGCACTTTAAAAGGTTGACTCTAGGCTGAATTATCTTAGCGGTTAAAAATGGAGCGAACGAGCAAACAAACGAGTACTTTCACTGTTTGTTCGTCCGACCGCACTGGTCGTGCGGTCGGTTTGCATATTTACTTAGCACATTATACCCGCTTCCGCGGTGACCCGCGATGGGAGGTACTTAATTCCGAATTTACATCGACGGCATAATTAACCGCGGTATTTTAATTAAAAAATTATGGCCAATGTCATTGGGATCCGCGGTTTATCGTCCCCGGAGAGACACGCCTGGGAATAAGGTAAAGCGAGCAGTAAGCCGTGCGTTAAATTAATAAGATGTGGCGGCGCACGATGTAAACGTGGTAGCGATTTATCTCGCCCCTGTCAAGCATGACGGATACCTGTTCCGTGCAATTAAATCTGGACGAAATATCCCGCGGTTGGCCCGAATAAATTTTCGAAATTTTTCACGTTTTATTTAGGACCTGCCACTTTATCATCGCTCGAGGAACGTCCGACAGTTTTACCTCGTATTTAAACGGAGGTATTTATAACGTATTTTTGGCACGATGGAAAACGGGTATAGGGGATACGAGTAAGGGAATCGCTTCGAAACTGCGTCGCCATCGTTTTTTGGTCGCCCTCGGCTCGGTACGCGTACTTGGTTGCGAATGTTTCCATCTTTTTTTTTTTTTTTAGCAAGGTTTTGTTTCATACTCATAATCTACAGGTTGTTTGCGAATTCCTTCTACAAACTCCCAGGGTAGGTAGAGATGTTTAAACAGATAAAGTACTAATTAGTAACCCATGTCCGGAAAGCAACGGTTTCCACGCTGCGGGTAAAACAAAATAAGGGCTTGAACAAATACCACCGAAAACGTACAGCACATAGAAGATACGTACATACCCTCGCGAGTTTCCAGAGCATACGAATATTTTTTTTATCAACCATTTTTAATCCTTCCTACTATTGACACTCCCGAGAGACGTATTTTTCCTAATCTCTACAACCGCCGAATTCCCCACTCATGTATCCAATAGAGATAAACGAAAATACTCAACTCTTCTTAACTGCCATATGGCCTAGTAGTCGAGGCGTGCATATATACCTACTCCCCAAGAATGGCTTCGAAATGATCGCCAGGGTGCCAAAAGTAACTATCGTATTCCTGTCCTTGGATCGAGGTTTGATCCGGCCTGGGATGTCAGGTTTATCTCAAGACCAGACGGATAAACAGTCGCCCTCCTTGCCTGGCATTGTATCACGGCAAGGGCCGTCAAATTGGGCCGTGAACGAGGGGTGATTATGGCGCGGCAGTCGGTTTTAAAGCGGCCAGAGGGCCGACCGGTCGATACGGGACGATCTTTGACGCGCCTGGAGTGCTCGTAAACCGAGCAGCGCGAGAAAATCGCCACGGCACTCAGCTGTCGCTTCCAACGGCCGTCGACGTTTACGACTTTCAGACTACTTCGAGTGTGACATGCCTCGGCAGCAAGAACGTACCTACGCACCGGTGCACGATCACCGGCATATGTCGCGCAGCACGTGGACCATCGCGTGTCCCGTGGAGCCGCCCTTGCAGAATGCGCCGCGGTCCTCCTTCTTGCACCCTATGCAAAGCCATCTCCAGGATGGAAGCAAGTTTGGACTTGGAGAAGCAAGGAGCACGGAGCGTCGCCCTTTACGAGCGTCTCAAGTCGTCCTCCTTACTCGACACGGCTGAGAGCCTTCTCGAATGACGAGTTCCTTATATAAGTTCTCTATCCACGCGATGTACACTTTGGCGCGCGTATTTTATGCGTGAAAATAATACATAATCGTTTAATCTGGATCGCTGAGATAATCTGGAATCTAGAATTTGATTTTCAGATTTGTGAATTATTTTTGGAAATAATTTCATGGAACTGTGTTGGATAAGGGGAACATATACGATTTGTCAGGATGAGGATGGTAAACGTTTCATAATTGGATTTCATCAACGCGACACGTACATTCGGAGGATAAATGTCGATATTGTTCAAGCGTTGTCAAATAGAATTCAACGTGGTTAATTAAATAAGCGCGCAAACGTGTATCTAATACCCGGATCGCGAACGGTGTAGCTTTTCGATCAAGATTGACAGATATTAGAGCTATTTGCCTAGGTAATTTCTCATTTGGTTTTATCGGTGACACTTATTCGCGGATATTTCGATTCGGCGCGACGATGATTGGCGGTTTACATGGATGCGCAAGCAATTAGCGATTCGCTGGAACAACCTTTGCGGTTTATTTTTGCAAGGTGCGAATTTAAAAGGCGCCTCGCCGAGCAAATTTCGCGCTCGTTAAATTCATCGTTCGCTAAACGCCCGAAGTTCATCGTCGGATCGTTTTATTGCGACAATGAAATTCTCGCACAATACCGGCGCCTTATAGTCACGTAAAGTCACGTGAACGTGTTCCACGAGCGACTTGCCATTCAACTGTAACGACATACCGAAGAATGCCTGGCAAAATGGCACACTTGACGTTGCCACCTTGAATAACGTTTTCGCGCTACATTCGTGGAAAATTGATCGCGTACGTTTCCTTCTCATACGTAATAAAGAGAGCAGCAAGGCTTCGATGCCTATTATTCTTCGAAGGCGTTATGCCGATATGGCTTAAATCAGAATCCGTTACTCTGCATTTCGCACGATCCGATCTGCCCCCTCGATATTGCGCGAAAACATCGAACGATCGTGGATAAATCAAATTTTTCTAAAAAAATATCATCCATCTATTTCATTTTACATCTATCATCGGTATTATAAACCATCGTCTTTCCGCATTAAACCTCTTATTAATCAACCCGAGTGGCCCAAATCGAATATTCCTAGAATATTCCGGATGAAAATCTCGATGCGCGAGAGCCCAAATCCCTTTGGTGGGAGTCTCGACTTGTATTCGGCGCTTGACCCAGTCCTCGTCAATAAAATATAACCAGTGGAGGCGAAGTTCTTTCGCCACGGCGAGTTGGTAAAGTCCGAGGATTGCAATCGCGCTTTAATTCATCCCGAAGGCCCGAATGTAAGAGGCATCCTGAGTGGTCGCTGGAACAAGGAAATCGCCATCGACGTATCCGAATCGAGGAACTTTCGACGTATCGTACAATGTAAGCGGCGTTCGAATCGACGGGGACGAAGCAAGGAGTGATTTACTCGAATCGATAATCACTAAGCATAGTTTCCGCTGGTAAGGAACGTCGAGGGCGACCTACAAATTGTACGGCAGCCCATACATATTACCGCACGTCGTACTACGGGTGCATATTTCAAGAGCGCTTCAACCCGGTAATCATGGACGATTCACGGTTCGTTCTATAGACGGGAACTTTCACTCGGCAATTACGGTCCCTGTATAATGCACGTAAACCGATTAAAACTTCGATGCCTCGAATCTTGCGTAGAGCCTCGGCCACGTTAATAAAACCTTGAAACGGGCGCCCGCGTCTATAACGAGTTTTAATTCGTCAACCCGTTTTTGGAACAATCTGGATTCAGCAGGATACGTACGTGGAACTCGAAATCGAGGTTACGGGAAGTTCGTCAACAATTCTCCCCTTTTAATGCCACCTTTTAAGAGGCATTAATAATCAAGCACCGTCCGTGAACGGATCGGACTTTTTCCCCAAAAAGGACAATGGCCCGTTAACCTGAAATATTCATGGTTGTCTATCAGGAGATAGCTGGAGTATATAAATTTGGATAGTCCGTCAATTTCGTTTAATTAGTTCCCTTTCGAAGCGAGAGAAAGGGGTTTCGATGTATCTATTCGGTCCGAATTCGACTTATTTTATCGCTCCGCTAACGTCAAGAATATATACAGTGCTCTATTTCAGGAGCTCTACCCTTATTTTTGAGAAGCTGTCCTTTTTATATCATATAAACCTCGAGCAGCTGATATACAAATATTCTCTCGGGTATTATTAAGAATATTGATCGATCGTCATAGAGAAAAGGCGTCCTTGAGGAAATCATTCCTCGAGCGAGCTCTTCCAACAGATTCACCTCAAACATTTTGGACACTACTTCAGGATAGACCCCTCGATTATTTCCGCGGTAAGCTCGTCTCCGCGCATTACTCTTCGCCATATCGACCAGCGTGCGTCCTGCCTCCCCGATTTCGCGACGGCGGAAGTCGAGCTCGGCCACGCGGAAACGGAAGTGCCGACAGACAAAACGAGCCGCGCACGCGGGGGCGCGAGCGACGAAGGAAGGAAGGAAGGAAGAGAGCGCCGGGTTAGGGGGGAGCTGGAGGGGGCTAATTTTCCCCCGAGAGGGATTAACTCCTCGTCGCGGTGGTCGGGGTGGGCGAGTACGAGGCCGTGGAGAAGGAAAGGGGCTCTTACCAGTGGTAGGTACACGTAAGAAGAGCTTGCGGTCTCGAGAGCCGAAAGACGGGGGAGGGTGGCCAGAAAGAACCGGCGGCTGAGGAATGGCTCTGTATACCACCCCAGCCCCCGTCCTCCCCCTAACCGCCCATTGCCATACCGCAGTCCCCGGTCCGTGCTATCAGCTACTTTGCATTTCGTTGTTATTCAGAAATAGTCGCAAGCAGTCCCGCCTCGTGGCCCGCAGCTACTCGCTCTCTCTCTTCCCCCCTCCCTCTCTCTCTCTCACTCTCTCTCCGTGTATCCTTTTCTTCGCTCCAACGGCCCCCTCCCCCTGCGCTTCTTACCCAACGAGATGTTTTATTAATGAAAATGAAGGAGCTTCTTATATTTTCCTTAGCCCCGTCCGGGCCGCGGTCCTCTCCTCCCGTCCCCTTTTCCCTTTCACCGCCGATCCTCCAACGTCGATGACTCCACTTCCTCTCCCTCCCTTTTCCACGCCTCTCCCTACCCCCCTCTCTCTCTCTCTCTCTCTTTCTTTATCACCGCACTCCGCTCTTCTACTCAACAGCGCCGTTTCCATTTTACCCGGGCATTCTCACGGGCGGTCTTCACCCTCCTTCCTCGTCCCTTCCCCCCTCCCCCCTGCCACCGTCACTTCCACTATTGCCGGGGGCGGTAATATTACTTTCCGTATACCGGACCGGCCTCCGGGGAATGCGACAACGAGCTTCGCGCGAAATTAATTCAGACCGGTATCGCGCATGCCTCGGTAAGCCGCCTCGGAATTCGGGAAAAGTCACCTCCCCCCTCCCTCTTCCAGGGAACCGCCGAATGGATGTAATAAACACGTTGTCCGCGCCTTTGATCTTGGATTCCGTTAATCTCGCGCCAACGTAACGCGAGTTTTTTTTCTCCTTCCACCCGCTTCTTTCCTCCCTTCCCCTTCTCACCTTTCTATTTTCGCGCAGCGAGCTCGGGATTCGCATCATTGCGGTTCGGGAGTGCCGACGTTTCAGAATTCTAGATATATATATAGTTTTTTTCTCTTTTTTTTTTGGGAAGAGAGAGATCGCTGTTCTATGGTGGAGCTGGTATTTTATGATTTTAACAGGATCGGGAGGTTCGTTGATTAGATAATGGAGCTCTTTACCGTGTAGGTTGGGTTTTATGGGATTTTGAGATTTTTTTTTTAGGGAGAGTTTGTTAATGTCCCCCTTTCGTGGGGCTAGCTAGTGGGGAGGCGTGATTTTTTGTTTCCCTTTGAATACGTTTAACGCTGAGCTGGAAACTCCTGTAAATCGAACTTAGCGCGACTTGGATTACGAGGGGATAATGTTTGGCGCGTTCGCGCAGTTTGAACGGAGGGGAAAGATTTTCAACCCTCTTGTCTGCGAAAACCCTTACGCTTTGCGCGCATTAAACCACCCTCCGGGCAGAATTCCGTTGCTCTCCGCGTTTCCTTATAGCGGGGATAACGACATTCATGGCTACGCGACGTATAGCGCGTACCATAAAATATACTGCTTCATAATGCTCCGTATTCCATGTCGAAGATAATAAACAAAAAATTATATCCGCGCGCCTTGTCGAGCGCCCTTGCAGGGAATTTTCCATGATCAAAGCTCCGCCTAGATCGCACTCCGTACTCCCTAACGTATCAGACTGGGCAGAAAAGTTAATTCCCACCACTCAGCTAATAATAGGCGTGGCTCGAAAATACGCCCGAACAGAGCTGGCCGTTTTTCATCCGATTAACGCGACCCGCACTCCTCTTATCGCTTCTCTTAACCCTTTCGCCCTTACGAACGAAGATTCTACGTCCAGAGAGAAGGTCCACGACCCCTTTTCCTTTACATTAGAATCCTTAAAATGCTTATCTTTCGGTGATTTATTTGTATACCTCTACGAGTTAAGAGGCGATGCGATATATCCAAAACAAGGGTGAAAACTCAGGGGCACATCTCCACGCGCAATAGGCTTCGTTCTTCTCGTTTCAGAGGATTCAAATAGCCTCCAGCGGTCAAGACGCACGAACAGTACATCTCTATAGTCCTTACGAAGGATTTTCCCACTTCCAATCGGGTGGCAGATTTCATCGAGATGTAAGGCGATTCTCCAAGGTTCCAGCGGGAGGTAGTCATCCCTCGGGAAAGAGTATCGCCCTCGCGTATCATCAGCCGTGGAGGGATTCCCCAGCAGCGCGAAGTTAATGTACATATTTGAGTTGTCGAAACGGGGTTGCTTATACTGCAGTGGCGCGCATTTATGGCGCGGAAGGGAGGATGAGTCGGTGGGCAAAACTCATGGGTGCCGGCGCCACGACGGGGCTGCGCGAGCGGCGAGAGGGGCGAGAGGGGCGAGAGGGGCAGGGGAGGAGCGGCTTCGAGGTGGTTGCACTGTGCATAAATGCACAGTCGAGCGAACAAACCGTCGGGCTGGTTGGCGCGTAGTTTGCCGCGATGGCAGGCAGAACCTGGGGCCGGTTGCACGCGGAAATGGAGCTCCCAACCTTCGTTGTCTCCCTCCTCCTCCTACTCTTGCCTCTTGAGAGCAGCGCTACTGTGCTGGATGGCGCTTTGGATTCCCATTCTGGAGGCCCGGGAGTCGATCTCGGTCACCGCCTCGGTATTTTACGCGCGACAATGTGCGCCATGCGGCCCGTTGCTTCTGAACGAACCTTGAAACGAGCGCTCGGTTAAATCACCTGGGATGATCGATGTCGATTATTAGGTAAACCGGGGTTTTCCAAGGTGCGAGAAGTAGAAGGAGCTGAAGAAGGTGTACTGGCTGGAGCTTTGGGTATTTTCTTTGAGAGAAACAGATAGCGCTCACTTTTGCACTTCGCGACCTAAGGGTACACCGCGAAGTGGTACCAATGCTGATCGTGTTCGATTCTCATTTGCCGGCTATATTACGATCTACGAGCAGGCACACCTCTTCGTGGCCAACGCGTGTTTTACCTTCGACGAACCACTTAATTACACCTTCATCGATTTCGTTGGGGATTCGGATAATTCCAGTTACGTAATCCGGCGGCTTATGAAACGCGATACGCCGGGGGTTAACTTTATCGGCGGTGGCGCAGATTGGAAGCAATCCGGGCACCGAAACCTGATGTGCGGGTAATTAATTTGGCAAAGCAGCCTCGCGCCGATGATGAAACCAATCGTCCATCCGTAAGGCCGATCGCTTCCTCGTTGAAAGCTCGGGGCGCAATAAACGCTGTTTATCCGCGCCGTTTTTCCAGAATGAAAAGGTCCCGCCTGCCGGACTAATGGGCGTCTGGTAATTGTAATTACTACGGTCAAAGGGCAAACGCGTAAACCGTATTTGCCCGGCGTGTTTTGCGCCGGGTTAATTGCGGGAATAGAGTCTATTATTCTGGCGGAATGTCAACCCATAGTGACGTCATTGGATGTACGGTTAATACCTAAATTTAATTTTCCCCGCGCCACTCGTCCTTCGGTAACGGCCGTAATTTCATTGGGCATAAACATCGATATAAACACAAACTACGGTCAGCGTAAGTGCTCTCGCCACAGCCGGTATTATTTACCATCCGCGAATTAATGGCTCGGTGCCGAAATAAAGTTTCCGACCCTCCCTCTCCTCCTCCCTCCCTCCCACCCCCGGCAAAAGCCATGTCCTCTGATTTTCCTGTGCCTATTTGTATTGCCAACCGCCCACTTTGAAATATCCCAGCGATCCGCGTGTTTTTTTTCCCGCGTTCGTTCGAATTTCACGCAACGGCAGTGGGGTTTTTGCGTATAATGTTCATGCCTGTGGCCGGTAGGAAGGGTACTTTAAATCGGGGCATTTAGGATAAACGACCTCAGCACTTTGCGTTGGAAACGGGACGAAAAAACAAATGCCACTTAGCGCTTCTGTATTATTTTATGCCACGCGCACATTTTCCGGCCCGGTCGGTTTAAAGTCCGGTTTTTAAAGGTAAATTGTGCGCCAAAGGGGCGAACAAAAGACGAGGGTTATTTTAGCCTTATTGCGGAAGAATCACGCCCGACGATGGGAGGGAAAAAATTGGGAAAACCGAGTTAGAGCCGTGGAATAAGAATAGACAAAGGGGCAGACGTGGAAACTACCGTGAAGGCAATTCGCAAAATCTCGCCGTAGACAAAACCCCATTAAAGCTGCGTCCGTACAAAGGAGAAGCGGCGCGCCGTTTAAATTCGGTGGCTGCTCGATGCGCCGAGGGTAACGAATGTCTTATTTAATCAGGAGCGAGAAAGTTTAAAGTGGATTAAATTCGGGGCGGAACGGGCCACGATTGTTCCATTAACATACACGCGCCTTAATCGCCCCTCTCACGATAACGCTCGTCCGCTTCTTCCTCGAAATTAAATACGCCGTCGGTTATTTCCGGAGAAATTTATATCCGGTTGGCCGCGCGATCGCGGAGCTACCACTTTGCTCGTGCCTCGACAAACTTACCCTCCGCGGCTCGGCGCTTCGTCGGGGAGTTTAAGTTGCGCCTACTTATCGCCATCGCCCTTGTCCCCGTCATAACGGCCCGATATTTCCTGCGTTCAAGTAATTCTCGACCGCGCGCCATGTCCCGGGTGTAAATAGATTCCGAGAAACTTTCCTGGAGATTAGCGCCGCCTAGGAGTTCCGGTCTCCGCGTGAAAAAGGGCCGCAATAGTTTGCGCGGAATTACGCCTCCGCCGGAAGCGTGGAGATTGCGCTGGTGGAAATATCAAGAAAAGGAGATGCCTCGGCTCGCCGATTAAACCGGCAGACATTGTTGGTTCTGCACCGAACCGCACCGTGGATACCAAAAATGAGTTGTTTCATTTATTCATGGTTTATTTATCCACGATAGGTGTAAGCAGTTTTAGAAAATGAGGTAAGAGGCCATCAATTTATAGACATTTTTAAAGACGCATATCATATTTATATGTATCTGCTTGTATCTCCTATATATTGTATTTTAGCGAGTGTATTACGTATTACAATATTTTTATTATACATTCTCTCTCTCCCTCTCTCACTCTCTCTCCTTTCATCTTCCAACTCTCCTTCTATATAAATTAATATAATTGACAATAACACTTCTTGAATGAAAAAAAACTCGATCTCCGTATGGGCGAGGTAGATTTGTAAAAAGGTGAGTTTGAAGCGCAAAAGAGTGAATTTCAAGCGCAAAACCTGTATCGCGTGGAAATTGGAGTTTGCATCCAGTGCGGCACTCTCTAGCCACTCTGCTACACGGTCTCTCCGTTTCGGAGCTCTGGGCCGTTCTAGCGAGTTGAACGGAGCGACTGCTTATGGCGTCGTAACCAACCTCGCGAAACGTCCGCGGCATTGCACGTCGGCTCCGGCTGAACTTCCCCGGCTGAACCATCCTCGCGCCAGGTCAGCCGAGCGTGCACCGCAGGCTGAAGACGTTTGCGCTGCTAAACACCGACGCCTTTGGCGAATTTTCCTTTCTATCCCGAGCTTCGCCGCAACGCAAACTTTAAGGCCGGTGTCTTCTTGGATTCGCGGTATTTCGCGTGGAACGTTAAATTAATAAGTAGCGGGAAATAATGATAGCGAATACGTCGACTTCTTCGTATCGATATTGATCTTACGTATACGAACATTATTTGTGTTAATTTTCGACAGATGGATTTCTGACGATTTTATAATGAGACGCACATTGTATGCGAAAACTCGATAAACATGGAGGAGTTTCGAATCCATCTATCGATATATTCTTGTGGTTGTAATTCTCAATCTTTGCCAATCGTGTTTCGAATGAGAATTCGTTACGCGAAAGACTCGATGCTCATGATTTCGTAGAGAGGATGGCGGGAAAGATGTCAGAGTTCAGCCACAGCCTCCGAGCGGGGTTCGAGGCTCTCTCTAAAAATGTAAAAGTATGGCTGCACGTAAAGGTACTATGGAAACAGTTTCGTTAGAGCATGGAAGAGATATCGTAGATGTAGAAACAGAGTAAGGTGCGGAATGACGTCGAGGCCAGGTCGTGCAGACTTCCGTGGACGTTTCTTCCAGTAACCATGCTTGGAAGCACCGACCTGACTCCGGGGCCATCTCTAAAAATATAAAATTATGGTAGCAGCTAAAGGTACTCCGCGAACCGTTTCGTTAGAGCGCAGAAGAGATATCGAAGCTGTAGAAGCAGGGAAAGATACGAGGAGAGTGCTGAAACCCTGGCCTTTCTTAGCGAGTCGCTCCTCGATTCTTAATCCGGTCGATAAAAATGTACGAACTTTAACGATCTATTTTACGTCAAACTACATCTTCCAATATTACGAAAAAGCAGTTGATGCATATTACATTTTCAACATCGTCTTCCAAGGTTATTTATTTTACGACACATCGCGCGAGGTGAATTATGGATCAAAGCGTCTGCCACGCGCACGTTTCGCGAAATCGTTTTTTCCTTGGTCGCCCTTTTTACACGCTGCGAGGATCCCAATTCTATTTTTTATTTAGCTTTTATCTATTCCGTTTGCCGCGCACAAACGTGCAGCGAAGGGTGAAATTAATCGTACACTCGCTGGCAGCCTCGAAAAATCCAAAAATCGAAACGAGAGTGACGTTTATCGCGCGATCGTTTTCGCCGAGGGGAACCATGAAGAATTCAATGGCAAACATTTTATTCGTTCGCACGCGATTTCCCCTATGTACATATTCGTTTGTGCGTGGATGCGGAAAGTCATATGTATCGGGTGCAGGGCGTAGCAAGTGTGCCGGAGTGTGATTTTAAGCCGAGAATATCGAGGTAACGCAGCTCGAAGGATGCTGGAGAATTTGTCGCCCACAATACACGCCGAAGAATTTCGCCCCCGATATCGTTTCCACCCAAAAGCGTTTCTCGTTCGCCGACTACTCTTATCGACCTCAGGGATCGCGCTCGAATTTATTCCGGCCATAAATCTAGGAAATTAAAGAGCCTGTTACCGCTCTATTCGCGGTAAAATATTTTTTTAGAATTTCCGCCCTTAGCGAAAATTTGTGCGTATCGGAAATTTCAAGAATTTCCGAGCGAGGAAAGCGTAAAACCTAACGGAGCTTTTTTCAACTCGGCTGCTAATACGAAAGTTTGCTCGTGGTGAATTCAAGCAGCCATTAGTCTGATAAATCTAAAAGTCCTTGTATATCCAGCTCGAGCTTGATTCAGTCATTTCGTTTTCAAACTTTTACACCTAACTGGATCGGTGTGAGTCGTCTTATTCTCGTAACTATTACATATCTATTTTTAGAAACTAATAAACTAAAATTAATACTAATATTAATAGAAACTAATACATATGATAAATATAGTTATAATATACCGTTAAAAAATTCCATTTCTCAACCACTCGTCGAATTAAGTTAACAGGATAAGATATGTACCACACGCTATTCTTAAAATCCGCGTTCTTCAGCAAGGAGATGGGCGCGTATTCGTAGAAGCTATAGAATTTCGAGTAGATCACGAGTAACGACTTTCGACTCCTCGATTTACAACCGTAACTTTGTAGCAGAGTCGCGAACGATACACAATCCCTGAATCGCGCGATAGTACGTGAAATATACTCGCACGTCGAGGCGCAGAATTGTCGTTCGCGAAAAACTGCTTATGCTCGCGCCTTTCCTTTGGCGCTTCTGCCCTCGGCTTCTACCAAGAATCGTCGCGCCGCGAACGAAAACCTGATAAATTTCGATCGTCCAGGAGACACGAGATCGATTATACGCGAACGCACGGCCAACGAGTTCCCTTTATTTTTGCGACGATATCAGAGATTTTCTATCGCAAAGCCGAGCCCCCGTCATTTCGAGCCTGGAAAACCGAGGTAACGTAACCGCGAGAAAGGGGATGAAGTTTTATTCGAGCGCAAGGCAAGGTATAAAAGTTTCCTGATGCAGTATTCAGGAAGTCGTTCTCGGGAAGAGGGAGACGTGACCGTATTCTCTGCTTGGATTTAATACATTCCACTTTTTTTTATACGATTAGGTAACAAGTCGTGTGTGAAAAACGGCAGAATTCCCGACTGAGCGAAAATAAAATTGCTTCGCGAATTCGTAACTTAATTCGTAGCTCTATAGTTGTGCGCGTTCCCGGCTTCGTCGTAAACAATGCTTAGCAAAGAACGTGAATTTTTCATTTCCCCGATGACATCGACCATGCACGATTAAGTTCGCGTTCTGCCGTGTAAATTTGTACTGGGTAAAGGAGTAATGGATGTAGAATTTTCGAAAGGGATGTATGGAGAGTAAGGCAAGCTAAACGGGGAAAGTTTGTTTTCCTACACGATACGTTCGGTTCCGTTTAGTAATTTTACAATACAAATACTGTGCACGATGTATCGGCGTTCCACTCGGTTTTTATGATTTATAGGAGAAATTTGCAACTATCGTGTATACGGAGTATTGCCCGCTACATCAAATATACGCTTTATTATTTCGGTTGATGGTATTGGCTTTTTAATGAAATAATAACGTTTTGGAATTGTCGAATTACCTACAAAATATGACGTGCGTCGATGAAAATTCAATAACGAGTGGAGATTATATTCTCAAAGCTCTGATCATAAAATTCATATAAACGGTAATCGTTCAATGTGGGACTTGTTCAAATTTATATAACTCCATTAAACTTTTCTATTTCACCAGGATTAGTTTGTCGATTATTTTTAACAGTTTATTTTTCTGAAATCTACAGGTGTACGTCGAGTTATAAAAATCCTGTGCTTGTTGACCGGTATGCAAAATGACACTAACCGCATCTAGCGCGATGCAGTTGCATCTAGGCTTGGCATTACTTTACTTTATCGTGAACCATCCAACGTCCTTTCCAATTTAATAGAATGCCTTTACTCATAATTGATTACCAAATATTGAAGTTTGTCATCGGGCCAAGTGCCGTTACGTTATGAAACTTCCAGGAATTTACACACGATGACGGGGAAGACGTTTGCATGAGAGATGTCGACAGAATATCTAAAGTAGCGTACAGTCCTCTTGAAAAGCTTATTTATCTTCGAGCTTATCGCCCATTATTTTTCCCAAACTTTCTCCCGATTTCTCCCTTCGCGACTGATCTTTGCTATTAACCCGGTTTTTAAATACCCGACGTGATTTCCTGTCTTTCCTTCTTACATCTGAGAAAACATTATATAGCACAGCTAATCCATTGTTTCTATTCGTAAAATACCTTGAGCAAAGGAACACGTGCAAAATAATCTTTCCATCGATATTGACCACACCATTCTATCACAATTTCCAAAGAATATTCTCAATATCGCGCAAGATCACGAAAGCTTTCCAACTCCCAATCGTCATATTTTATAATAAAAAACTGTCCAAGGCGTATTCAGAAGGTAAGGACCGAGCGGTTTGTCCCCTGGCAAAAAGACCTTCTTCCAGATACCGCCTCGAATCTCTGGTTTTAAAAGCTGTCAGGAATATCGGCGCGTGGACCTTCGTGGTAATGGTGGGGCATAAAGTATTGTTCTTACGGTAGTCTTCGAGGTACGCAATATTCATGCGATTCGTGCTGCGGACTGTACATAGCAGCTCCCGGGCGCAAGCTCGGGCTTGCACGGGGTCGGAGCACATTGCACAGCTGCAAAGTACCGCATTTTCTAAATCCCACGAGTCGAAAGGCGCAAAATTCCGTCTGACGTTGTACCAGCGGCGAACGCGCAGCTACGTTATGTATAAAAAATTGCAGCCAGCCATTTTCGCCAAGCAAAGCGCCCGGAGGACGATTTGGTGAGAAACGACCGGCGGGAGAAGGGAGCATCGACGATCCAAATTAGTCTTCGCGTTCTCGTTTTTACGCCTACATCCGCACGGACACGGAAACGATCGTCCTTCCTCGCATAAAAGCCCGCGCAATACCGGGGTAATTTCTTTTCAATCTCCAGGATGAAGTTGGCCATTAAGGCCGACAATACCCTGGAATTTTTCTAACCTCTCGAGCGCGTCATTACGCCCAAGTGGTAAGTCCCGAACGTCTTATAAATTTCCCCGAAGATCCTTCCTGGCGCGGAGAACTTGTACGTACCGAAAGTCCTTTATCAGAGCGCTAAGCTGCCATAACGATATTTCAGTTGATTTAACTAAACCCCGCATGAACTAAGGAACTTTTCTCATTATTTTCCCGGGCGTATTCCAATCGGAGAACTTTTCCGAATGTCCGACTCTCGATTCTGGTATTTGGCTTCTGTCGAAATTAAACACGGGGATTAATTAAAGGTAAAACCGGCTCCCGCCCCAGGGGGTAGAAACTTTGGGCGTGGTTTATAATAAAATATGAAGGAAGAACCGACCGGAAAATTAAACAGGCCTCTCGGTTGGGAAAAGAGGAAAAGCCCCCCCTCCCACGACTACCGCGATCGACTCTGGATTTTTCACGGCTGCTATTTCGCACCGGATTACGGACAGCGAAGGCGATGCATTTGAACGAGACTCCGCGCTCCGAATCGTTGCATCGCGCGCCTTTCGCGAGTCGTTTCGAGACTCGCCTTTCACGCAAATTTCGCTGTTAATCGAGAATTCGTTTTAATCGTCAAACGCGAGTATCCGTGTTACTCCTGGTAAGCTCGAGTAGCTATACTGGAACCCATCCATCGAGTGGACATACCGTTGTGTTAGAGTTTTTACGACAAAGACGAGTTTGTCACATAATCCGAGGAAAATAAGGTTAGCAATACTTGGTGAAAAGATTGTGGAAACAACGCCAGTACCAGCATGCACGTCTAAGCAAGGAAGATGTATATGTACAAGGAAGATAGAAAATATACCATGAGACGTATTATACAATACGTACCAAATTCATTCGCAAAAGGCACCGCAGTATTACTTCCGATAACCGTAAGAAATAAATTTTATAATTTTCACGAAGCATATATTTCTTATTACACAATATATCTAATCTGATTTACACGTCTTTGTTAAATTTATAAAATAAAATTCATTTACCGGAATGAAATTACAAGCGTAATACCGTTAACGTGATTTTTTCAAATAGTACCTTTCAAGGGTTAATCCTCGTGCTTTCTATTCGCAAGGTGCACGTGTCGTAGGAACTTTACGTTGAAAAATCGAAGGCTAGCCTTAACGACGATAATCTGGCCCGGTGTAACGAGCTCTTCCAAAGGGCCAGTGTCCGCATCCGCGAGTGATTGTCCGGCGGCATCGTTTCCGGGACAAAGGACGCGGATGAAGGAAATAAGAGACGTTTCCGTAGCGTATGCGGGGCGAACGGTGGAAAGGCTCGGCCGAATAATAGGGTCCTTGGTATAATAACCCGTGATCAAAGGGAGAGCGTCTGGTTATTCGAGTGCGGCGGCACAAAACACACGGAGAATCGCGAATCGATAGAGGCGAAATCGCGTTGCCGAGGGTGCAATGCGGCAATGGTTCGCCCCTTCGTCCCTGTCTTCCTCCCTCTCTCGCTCCCTCCATCTATCTCCACCCGCAGTTACTCCTTTCCACCCTCTGCTCCCTCCCTCTCCTACCCTACGTCGGCTCCCCTCCCGCATCCTCCTCAGCCCTCTCCTCTCCTCACTCCACGAAACCCGCTGGCCCCTAGGTACGTCCAGCAGACGTGAAATCAGCAGGCTCCTTCCGTGAGAGGCCAGTTAGCCACCGCAGGAAGTACATCCACCTTCTCGAATCTCTCCTCCTCTCTCCCTCTCCTTCTCCCCCCGTCTCGCCCTCTCGCTCTCTCATCGTTTCATCCCCTCGTTCTCCCGCCAACCCACACTCTTGCAGCCTCCCCCCCACTCCCCCCTCGAAATCTTTCGGTTTAATCAGCAATCAGCGATCTGACGATCCGAATCGCCGGGCGCGCATCGAGCGCAATGAGTCGTGGAGCCTTTTCCGCGGTTCGTGGCCCCGTAGGTTCGATTGGAATGCGCGCTCGATGAAGGGCGATACGTGCATTCCGTGAAGCGCCATTCGACGGGCTACCTTTCATTTGTGCCAGGCTCGATTGATCGCGCACGCAGTGTGTCTTATCTATCGCTCCGTTCGCGTAGTTTGACCCGATTCGAAGGGCCGGTTGCTGGCGATTCGAATTTCGATCGGGCCTTCCGCGCGCCGTGCCATCATCGTGGCCGGAATGTTGCTTTCGGTGGTTTTCGCGCTTTCGATTAAAGGAGCGAGGCCTGGTTTGGCGGTGCGCGAATCGCCGTTCTCGATCGGTGTTTATATTCGTTGGCGCTTTTACCGGGCTTTTTGGTTTTTCTTTTTTTCCTCGGTTTATTCGCGGACACTTTTTCGTTTTACGAGAAAGATTGTCTAGAGGTTATCGAATCTGATGCGTCGTTGGATTGGATTTGTAATTGGTCGGGTATCGCTTTTCTTTTAGCTCCGTGCCGTTAATGCCGCGAAACTGATTTTCAGGGATCCGGCGTAAACGATTTTTCGTTTTGCGACGCAAAACGGTCCGGACGGGGGATTCTAATGAGAACAATTTTATGTCTGTGCGTTAATTATTTTCCACGCTCGTAGCACGGTAATGAACGCCGCCGATATAGTGGAATAATAATGAGTTCCTTTTCGAGCGGGTACTTTTCACCCGTTGGAAATTCCCTCGCGGTTAATACGACGAGCCTCGAACTGTCATCGAGAAGGATCGCCAGGAATTAGGCTAACGACCAGAGTTTCAAAAATACCTCTTCCTAAATTCATTCCAAAATCAGCGCTCCTCTCGTACCCTTTTAATCACACAATTGTGACTTAACGCTCGTGAATTTCAATTTGCAAAGGCCAAGTGATAAAGGGACAATATCAGATATCTAGTCTAGTCCTAAGATCATCCTTAAATTTTCCCTCGCTGCGCGCAAAGCATCATTTAACGATGCACGGTTATTTTAATCGCACTTAAAGCGAAATCCCATTAGCATAGATAATTTTCACAATGCACATTAATCAACGCAGACAAGGAGACGCGTCACTTCGATTTACAAAAGTCGAAGAACCAACATTTTAAACGTGCCAATGCTGGAAAAAGTCCAAAAACACGCAAGAAGAGTTTGCAAGGGTACACGTACAATAATAACAATAATAATAGTAATACTGGTAATAATAATAATAGTGATCGTCGCCTTCGAGCATCTCCGGGAAGCGGGTGCGGAGCCAGGCAGGAATCGGTACCATGATTTGCCACGGGGGAAGGATTTCGGTTCGCCATTTCGCGTAATTACTGGGATATCCGACTGGCGCTTAATCCCGTTTACAAAGCATTACCTGCTAATGGATACGCCGGGCCGCAGCCCGGCTACAAGCCGGTAGTATCGTTGAAAGCAACCGGCGCGACAGCCGAAGTCGGTGCGGGCAGCAGCTTCGATTGAACCGGGACATCAATTCCCCGGAATGCGAGCGAAAACCATCGGCCTTGTGCTCCATTTAAGGCCAAAAGGCGGGACATCGCTCTTAAACAGCCGAGTGAAAAGGGCGACGAGATGAAAGAAACTATATCGCGGCTCTGTTGAAAGGTCTCCGCCGACTTTAAAGAGGAAACGAGATCACCGACGTATCGACTTTTGGCCGTAAAAATGTATTTATATCGAAATATCGATCGGCTTTTTTTACTCGATAAAACGACACAGGCGTCGAAAGGGCGAATTCGGAATGCGGAACCTGTTAAACGTAAATACCCCTTTCGATCCTCCATCCTGAAGAATAACTGGCGCGTGAGCTGCAGGGTTCTTCGGTGGCGGAGGGAAATCCTTGGACATCGGAGGGTTTGAAAAAAGCAGGCAGTCGAGGGGTCCTTATTCCTAGGCGTGCCGTCGACATGCCGAGCGTATCGTCCTGGCCGGTTCTTCGTCCCAGGTCCGTCATTTGCGGGCGCCGTTCAAACTTTCCCTCGTAAAATCGAACGGTCGAACTTGAACGTCCGAGCCCGACTGGGATCAGCCCCAGTGCCGTATAAAATACCATAATGCCCAGGGTACGTCGATCGGAATCAGGTGCAGCCAATTTGGCCGCGGTCCAAAACCCTTGGCATGTAAATCCAGTTTCGAGGCATCAACGCTGACGGTATCGTTGGAGATGGAGCGGAATAGCACGATCGCGACGGTCAGGGCCGATGGAGCACGGCCCAGGAAGCCGTTTTCCGTTCGACGTGCTCTCCACGGAGTCTTGAAAGCTCCACCTCGGATCCTCTTCCACGATTCGTGACGAGGAACACGGTGACGCGACGCTTTGGATTTTATTTCAGCTCCTAGTATTTCTATGCGGAGTTTAAATGCTGATTTTATTCGGTACCTATCGGCAAGATTGTTTCGCGTAGTTTTACGTATATTTATGTTTTGTTTATCTATGTTGTACACCTGATGCAAACTTGGTGTGCTCGTAGTGTCGGTTAAACGTCAGGATTGAAGCTGAGTGATGAGAGAAGGGTAGAGCGTCGCTGAATAATTACAGAAATGTTCGTGCTATTCGTACGATTGATTGAGACTCTATAAGAAAATGTTCGTGTATACTAAGACTGACTGAAAATTGATTTGACATAAGTAGTAGAGTATGTGCGTGTCTACATAATTGGGATGTAGCTTTTTCGTGGATGATTATTAATAATTTTTTCGAGTAAAGTTGCGATTAGGAATATGGTTCTAGAGTACGTATAGTACCGGACGTACGTTTGGTTTGAATATCGTTTCCGAGCCGTCTTGGACGTTATGCACGAGTTGGAAAAATGGAACTTCCAGGTGTATTTATACGAGAGTACATCTCCCAGTGTGCATCTTTTATCTCGAGTAATGGGCGTGGTAGTAAAATATCGTTGGTAAGAATAACCGCGATATCTATAGCGTAGCAGGACGTAATGGTGGAGTGCATTTTTGTTTGGCATGCAGGTGCAGCCTCGTTCGGATATATCTGAATAAGCAAACCCACGTAACATATGGTTCTATATAAATAATTCGAATATGATCTTTTCAAATTTATATACGAGCGAAAATTTCTTAAACGAAGCAGGAAAACCAAGAGGATGCGCTATCTGTGAAATCAGGCAATATTTACTTTGCCTTGAAATTATGCGATATACGTATCGCACAAGAGTATTCAAATTCGATCCCATAACCATAATACAGCTTCGTTGCCCAGCACGCGTTAACCTTTGAATTGTTTTTCTAGGGCGCGTGTATTCCTCGAATTTCCATATCCAGGCATTAACGACGGAAGTGCGCGCTGCTCGCCGACGATAAACGTAAACGTCTCGAGGAAAGTACCGTGCGAATCTCATGGGCGAGGAGCACGCGATCTCCTTCGCATGACCGCACCCACGCGCGGGTACTCTTGGCTCAACCTAAGAAAACCACTGAGAGGAATGCGAATTTAATTGGTGGGACAGAAAACCCACGCTTCTCGCACGCATTTTCAAGCATTTCATGCGTTTAGCACTTATGCTCGCTAATTCGATCATGTAACAAGGACATGAATAAACGAATTCTCAGCGAAACGTCCCTTCTGTGCAGCATCAGAGAGTCGTTCTTAGGTTGAGCCAACAATATGTTAAGACTGTTTCATCCGAGGAAGGGTTCATGCGAGGAAGGTGAATCCAGTATTTCTTCGACCCGGAGCTGTCTCTTCGAGAAAAAAAGGCACGAGCAGTCTGCGTGCACGTAGGTAGGTGCACACGTCGCAGAGCCGCGGTTTTTCGAGGTAGCCGCGCATTCGAAAAGACGTTTCGAGAGACGTTTCGAGGGACGTCGATGACGTCCCGTGAAAGGCCTCGACGAGCGCCGTCAGCGGCGCTGAAGTACGCAGATTTTCTTCCCGGAGGCCGGGCAATTTCTGATGCCGCCCGTGTGCGCCCGACCGTTCGACGAAACGTGATTTTCTCGCTTGGGATTTTAGCCTTCTTTCCCTCTCTCTCTCTCTCTCTCTCTCTCTCTCTCTCTCTCTCGCTCTCTGCGCGTGCCTATTTTGATGCCTCACCACCTACCAGAGACAGCGGCGTCTCGATTTTCCTACGATTTCACGTAACTCGAGCAAATCGTCGGTCGATAGCTCGCTATCAATGTTCCTACGTGCGTCACTTGCTCGTCTTACACTGCAGATTGGATACCTTGGAAATGGTGCCTGGTCTACTGCATTCGCAACGCTCGCACGTGAATTTGACTTAACACTAAGAGCATCGATATTATCGTTCTCTTCACTTCTACTTAATATTCCGCAAGTGCCCCTACTGCGATGGCGCGTAAATAAAAGCGTCGCTAGGCTAGCCTAGATCGTCCTCAAAGTTAACGAGCGAGAGGCGCCTATAGAAGTTTATCTCGAGATCTGACGGGTAGACGCGAGAGGGCTGGGAACAAAACGCGTGCACCTCCACCGGCAATTCTGCCCTACCAATGCTCCTCCTCGATATTAACGCCATCGATTCCCTTCCCGATATCGTATTTATACACGTACCGCAAGCTGCAGATGGAATCGATACCAGGCACAATTTCAAGACGCATCTCGATAGGGGAATATTGTCACCGTGAAATCCTCGAACGCGTTATCGTTGACACGCGGCGGTAGTTCAAAGCGATTCCTAGAAGGTATTTGATCATGGGCCAAGTCGGTTATCGATACGCGCCCCGAAATCTGACTTCCCTTTGAGCCGCGTCTTTACGCTAATGATCACCGCATCTGGGCAAGCATCGCGAATCTACCAATGCCGGATACACGCTTGGCGAGATGCAAACGCCGGTTTGCCCATCGGGAAGCCAGAAATCGCACGGTTTTGCACGATCGATCGGTGCTCCTAAAACAGTCCTCGACCGTTTGAGTCCCAGGGGGTATTGAAAAATCCCCCTGTCAAAGAATCCCAAACGGCGCAACCGCGCTTTCTCTAAACGAGTGGAAAAAGACCCAAGCAGAGCGATAGCGCTTGTTTTATTTTACGTCCTAAAATACAATTGAAAGGAGCTGTGTGATACATGATGTGTATCATCGGACAGTTGTCCAGGATGTTCAAAATGTGCTGGCTTTTCTCGATGTAAAATCTCGACAGCGCGATCGCGCTGCTTGGGAGTCAAACGGTTAGAACAGCTCCTTCCTGTGCCATGCGCATGCATCCATGGGGCTCGAAGGGTTAAGGGCGAGGTAATTCGGTCGGATCAATGATACATTAAATTACGGTAGGAAAGTGCCGCAGGCCGGCGTGCAGCGCGTTTTAAATGGATGATTTCACGCTTCGCCCGGAAAGAATTACGAGGTGCTGTATACCGTGGCGGCCGCGCTTTACGGCCACGTGTTCTTCGGGCTATTTATCCTCCATTTTTAACCGCCCGGCGTTTTGTAATACCCTTAAGGATTCACCGGGGAAATGGGACGTCGTTGGTGACAAACGACGACGCCGATGCGCCCTCGAGGCGTTCCTCGACCTTGTCCCTTGCTCCCACAAAGCGGCCGTGCGTAAGTATATATACATATACATATATA